>PVKU01010986.1:0-47392 GCA_004027475.1 Anoura caudifer | reverse complement strand
AGTTAAAGGAGTTCATCATCACCAAGCCCTTATTATATGAAATGTTAAAGGGACTTATCTAAGAAAAAGAAGATCAAAAATAGGACAGTAAAAAGACAGCAAACTCACAGATATTAACAACCACACCTAAAACAAAAGCAAACTAAGCAAACAGCTAGAACAGGAGCAGAAACACAGAAATGGAGATCACATGGAGGGTTAGCAACAGGGGAGTGGGAGGAGGAGAGAAGGGGAAAAGGTACAGAGAATAAGTAGCATAGATGGTGGGTAGAAAACAGACAAGGGGGAGGGTAAGAATAGTATGGGAAATGTAGAAGCTAAAGAACTTATGACACGTGGGCATGAACTAAAGGGGGGAATGTGGGTGGGAGACTGTGCGGGTTGGAGGGGAATGATGGGGGAGAAATGGGACAATTTTAATAGCATAATCAATAAAATATAATTAAAAAGAAACTGGTTAATGACTATTGTCATTTCAAACAATATTTAATATTAGTCACTACGTAAGAAAACTTGAAATGCCTTGAAATCTTATAGTTTTTATATAAGATTTCATATATATATATATATATATATAAAAACAGAAACTTGATGGAAGTTTTTCCAAATTTGAATACAAGAAAGAATAAATTCCACTTCTAGGAATATATCTGAAGAAGCCCAAAATACTAATTCAAAAGAATATATGACCCTCTATTTTCGCTACAGTGTTATTTACCATAGCCAGGATTTGAAAGCAGCCCTACTGTCCATCATTGAATAAATGAATAAAAAATCTGTGGTGCATTTACACAATGGAATACTACTGAGCCATAGAAAAGAAGGATATCTTACCTTCTGCGACAGCATGGTTGTACCTGGAGATCATTATGCTGAGTAAAATAAGCCAGATAGAGAAAGACAAGTACTGTATAATTTTACTGATATATAGAATCTAAGGAACAAAATAAATGGACAAATGAAATAGAAGCAGATTCATAGAGAGCAGACTGACAGCTGTTGAAGGGAAGGGGGTTGTGGGGCTAGGTGAAAAAAGTGAAGGGATTAAGCAAAAAACCCACATAGACAAAGATAACAGTATGGTGATTCCCAGAGGGAAAAGAAGGTGTGGTAAAGTAGAAGAGGGTAAAGAGGGGATAAATGATGATGGAAGGAGACGACTTGGGGTGATGAACACACAGTACAATATACAGATGTTATATTATAGAATTGTAGCCCTGAAATTTATTGACCAGTGTTACCCCAACAATTCAATAAAGAGAAAGAAAATGTGTGACATTAACAATGTGAATTGTGAAGCTGTAAAATACTTTTCTAAACTTCCAAGGATGAAAAACAAATTCAATCCATCATGTTCAAGAACATGCTAACATTTTCTCCCTATAACAGTTGATCTTACTAAATTATTAATGAAGAAATAATGAAGAATTTGCAACCAAAAAATATCAGATCAGATAAAGACAAATACTGTATGATATCATTTACATGTGAAATCCAAAAAACAAAACAAAATAATCTTCAACTCGTAGATACAGAGAACAGATTGGTGATTGCCAGAGGTGGTGGTGGTGGGGACTGGGTGAGTAAACACTGCGAAGGGAGTCAAATGTACAACCTTTTAGTTGTAAAAGAGATAATTCATGGGGATATACTATATAGCATGCAACTGTAGTTAATGATACTGTACTGCATATTTTAAAGTTGCTAAGAGAGTAGATACTAAAAGTACTCACCATGAGAAGAAAATTGTAACTATATGTATGGTGACAGACATTGACTAGACTTATTTTGGTGATCATTTTGCAATATATGCAAATATGAAATCATTATGCTGTACCTAAAACTAATATAATGTCATATGTCAATTATGCATCAAAAAGTTAGAGAAAATGTGTCCCAAAAGCTGTGGTAATTAATTAAGAAACTATAGCTATTTTTCTTTTTGTTATGCTTGTGCTATTGGTTAGGTTTTAAAAATTTGTGATTTTTAACTTTAAAATATTCACATTTGTGTCTGATTTCTGCATTATTTATTTTAAGAGAGTACCCCAAATTATATAAACTTAAGTCCCATAAAACCTGAGTCAGCTCCTGTCTCATGGCCTCACTTCACACTGTAGTTCTAACTGGGATCTGAAAACAGTTTTCTCACTTTGACCCTTTGAGCCTAAAGGTAGCAAGTAGCCCTTTATTGCATTTGTGACTCCCTGAAGGATTTATCATCATTTGTTGGAGTTTTAAATCAATGGTTTCTCAACCTTGGCATGTTGACATTTTGGTTGGATAGTTCTCAGTTATGAGTGTTGTCTGTGTAGTGTAAGATGTTTAGTGCTACCCTTTGCCTTCACACAGTAGATGCCAGGAACAATGCCAAGGTGTATCAGCCAAAAATGTCTTCAGACATTGCCAACACCTTCTAGAGGAAAAATCATCATCCCCACTTGAGAATTACTGTCTTAAAACTTTATAAGTGGTCCCTTCTTTAAAATCCTTTCAAATGCTCTCATCAGTGTGCCATTTTTTTCTAATAAGAGAGTTATAACTACCTTTTCAAAATGATGATAAACATTAAAAATAGGTACTTTGCATTTTTTAAAAGAGTTTATTTATTTATTTTTAGAGAGAGAGGAAAGGAGGGAGAAAGAGAGAAACATCAATGTGTGGTGGCCTCTTGCTGCACCCCCTGCTGGGGAACTGGTCTGCAACCCAGGCATGTGCCCTGACTGGGAATCGAACTGGTGTCACTTTGGTTCACAGGCTCGTGCTCAATCCGCTGATCTACTCCACTGAGATATGCCAGCCAGGGCCATTTTTTTTCTTTAAAAGAAGGAAACAACTATGCATTATATTCCTGTATGTGAAGTAATAGTCTGATGCAAATTATTTCTGAATAATAAATAGCTTAAAATGAAGGAAATTTGTATAAATATATATCCAAATGACAAAATGAATAACAGAAAATAGATAAATATAATCTAGAAAGTAAAAGTCATAGTGTCAATATCTAAAAATGGTAAAGAAGAACACTTGTAAATAATTGAATACACCGAGAACATTCGAGAAAAATAAAACGGAAAATTACGGAAGAAACATAAGAGAGGAAGGTTGAGACAGAACCTTCAATGATGGCAGAGTGAAAGGGGGTGGCAAATCCTTTCCCTTCAAAACCAACTATAGTTTATTTTCTTTGCTATTGAATTGTAAGAGTTTCTTATAAATTTTGGAAATTTACTCCTTATTAGGTATATGACTTTGCAAATATTTTCTCCCATGCACTCTGTTGATTATTTCCTTCACTATGCAAAGATTTTTAAGATTAATGCAGAGTACTCCTCTTTTGTTGCTTTTATTGCCTATACATTTGGTATCAAATCATGAAATTATTGCCAAGACTAATGTCATGAAGACCCCTGATCATTTTTTTTCTAGGAGTTTTATAATTTCAGTCCTTACCTTTAAGACTTCAGTCCATTTTTGGGGTTAATTTTTGTACATGGTGTAAGATAAGAGTCTAGTTTCATTCTTTTGCATGTGGATATCCAGTCTTCCCAACACCATTTGTTAAAGAGATTAACCTTTCCCCATTATGTGAGATCTGTCCAGAAAAAGTCCAGCCATTGTTAACATAGTAAGAATGGTTTGCATGACATCGATGTAACCTGGCAGCCAAGGACAGTGGACTGGAGTGCACATGCATGAACAATAATGACTTCACTGTACTAGTCAGTGGGGGCAGTAGCCACCTGTTGAGTGAGTATGTGTACTGTGTGGCCATCATATTCAAAATGACAGAGCAAGTAGAGCAATGAATATGCATCAGATTTTGCTTTAAGCTTGAACATTCATCCACAGAAACTATTCATATGATTCAGAAGGCCACAGCTATGGGCAACTGGTGATTGGCAGCTTCATTAGGACAATACAGCAGCTCATGTATCACATCACATGCCTGCCGAGTGTTTTGGTGAAACATCGTATCAGGTGATTCAGTCCCCCTACAGCCCAGATTTGGTGCCCTGCAACTTCTGGCTTTTCCCCAAACTAAAATCACCTTTGAAGGGGGAGAGATTTCAGGCCATCAATGAAATTCAGGAAAATATGATGGGGCAGCTGATGGTGATTGGGAGAACTCTGTGAGTTCCTGAGGTGCCTACTTTGAAGGGGACTGAGACATCATTGTTCTATGTACAAGGTTTCTTGTATGTTGTATGTTCTTCAATAAATGTAAATCTACCTTTGATATTACATGACTGGATACCTTCTGGACAGACTTCACATATTCTTGAAACCCTTGTCAAAGTCGATTTTATCAGGTGGACTTATTTCTGGACACTCTGTTCTACTGGTTTATATGTCTTTATGCTAGTACCATGCTCATACTTACTACAGCTTTGTGATGCAGTAGTTCACATTTATCCATGGTTTCTCTTTCTGTGATTCAGTTACCTGTGGTCAACTGCAGTCTGAAAATAGTAAATGGAAAATCCAGAAACAATTTATGTTTCAAATTGCATGCTCTTTGAGTAACACAATAAAATTTCATGCCACCTCACTCTGTCCTGCCTAGGACATGAATCATCCTTTGTCCAGCATATCCACACTGTATGATGTACCTGCCTGTTAGTCACTTAATAGCCTTCTCAAGCATTAGATTGATTGTCAGAGTATCATAGTGTTTGTGTTCAAGTAATCTATTCAGTAGCCTGACACTAAGTGACAATACCTACGTAATTCATCATACTTCATCTTATCATGTAGGCATTGTATCATTTCATATTATCGCAAGAAAAAGGGTGAGTACGGTATAAAAGATATTTTAAGAGACAGAGATCATGTTCACATAACTTTGTTACAGTATACAATTATCATCATTCTATTTTATCATTAGTTATTATTTTTCATCTCTTATTGTGACTAATTTATAAACTACATATGTATGTATATGAAACAGCATAGTATACATAGGGTCCAGTACTATCTGTGATTTCAGGCATCCACTGGTGTTCTTGAAACATATCTCCCTGAGATAGGGGGTCCACTGTATATTTTAAAATCAGGGAGTGTGCCGCCTCCAGGTTTGTTCTCATTTTTTAAGATGATTTTGGCTCTTTGGGGTTGTTTGTGGTTCCATATCAGTTTTAAAACTGCTTTTTTTCTATTTCTACAAAAAATACCACTGGGATTTTGACAGGCATTGCATTGGAATTGACATTTTAACAATGTCTTATTTAACAATAAGTCTTCAAATCCATGAATACATATGACTTTTTATTTACTTGTGTTTGCTTTAATTTCTGTGATCAATGTTTTGTAGTTTTCAGTGTACAACTTTTTTACTTAGTTAATTTAGTCCTAAGTGTTTTATTATTTTTAAAGTTGTTGTAAATGGAATTGTTTTCCTAATTTCCTTTACTGATAGTTTGTTGTTAGCATATGTAAGTGTAACTGATTCTTGTGTATTGGTTTTTGTATCCTGAAACTTTACTAAATTTATTAGTTACAACAATTTTTTAACTTTTTTATTGTTCAAGTACAGTTGTCTCCATTTTCCCCCCAACACTCCCCCCACTCCAGCCATCCCCACATCCCTCCCCTGATCCCACGCCTCCTTGGTTTGGTCCATGTGTCCTTTATAGTTGTTCCTGAAAACTCTTCCCCTTTTCCCTCTGTTATCCCCTCCTCCCCTCTGGTTACTGTCCATTTGTTCTTAATTTCAATGTTCTGCTTGTCTGTTTGTTTTGTTGATTAGGTTCCATTTATAGGTGAGACAATATGGTATTTGTCTTTCACTGCCTGGCTTATTTCACCTAGCATAATGCTCTCCAGTTCCATCCATGCTGTTACAAAGGGGAGAAGCTCTTTCTGCCACATGGTATTCTGTTGTATAAATGTACCATAGTTTTTGATCCATTCATTTACTGATGGGTACTTAGGTTGCTTCTCCAACAATTTTTTTTTCTGTAATCTTTAGGGGTTTCAATACTAAGTCCAAAACCACAATGAGATATCACCTCATACCTGTTAAGATGGTCATTATCAGAAAACCAAAGGACAAATGTTGGCAAGGATATGAAAAATCTGAATCTTTTTACACTATTGGTGAAAATGAAAAATGGTGTAGCTGATACAGAAAAGAGTACGGAAATTTTTTAAAAAGGTAGAACTACCATATTATTCAGAAATCTTAATTCTGATTTATTTAGGAGTTTTATAGTTTCTTTTAGTTGTAAAAGAAACTAAAAGCGATATTAACTTTTCCGTGTTCAATGTGACACTATTCACGATAGCCAAAATGTGAAAAGAATCTAAATGATCATTGAAGCATGAATGAAGAAAATGTGATGTACAAGATCTGTCCAGAAGGTATCCAGTCATATAATATAAAAGGTAGATTTACATTTATTGAAGAAGATACAACATACTAGAAACCTTGTACATAGGACAATGTTGTCTCAGTCCCCTTCAAAGTAGGCACCTTGGGGACTCACAGAGTTCTCCCAATCGCCATCAGCTGCCCCATCATATTTTCCTGAATTTCATTGATGGCCTGAAATCTCTCCCCCTTCAAAGGTGATTTTAGTTTGGGGAAAAGCCAGAAGTTGCAGGGCACCAAATCTGGGCTGTAGGGGGACTGAATCACCTGATACGATGTTTCACCAAAACACTCGGCAGGCATGTGATGTGATACATGAGCTGCTGTATTGTCCTAATGAAGCTGCCAATCACCAGTTGCCCATAGCTGTGACCTTCTGAATCATATGAATATTTTCTGTGGAGGAATGTTCAAGCTTAAAGCAAAATCTGATGCATATTCATTGCTCTACTTGCTCAGTCATTTTGAATGTGATGGCCACACAGTACACATACTCACTCAACAGGTGGCTACTGCCCCCACTGACTAGTACAGTGAAGTCATTATTGTTCATGCATGTGCACTCCAGTCCACTGTCCTTGGCTGCCAGGTTATCTCAATGTCACGCAAACCATTCTTACTATAATAATAATGGCTGGACTTTTTCTGGAGACCTTGTATATATATATACAGTAGAATATTGTTCAGGCTTAAAGAGAAGGAAATTCTGATGTATGTGATAAATGGATGAAACTTGAGAACATTATGCAAGGTGAAATAAGCCAACACAGAAGGACAAACACTTAATGGTTCCACTTATAGAAGGTATCTAAAACAGTTGAATTTATAGAAGCAGAAAGTACAACCATAGTTGCTAGAGTTTGGGGGTAGGAGAGGGGATAAATGAAGAGTTGTTAATCAATGGATATAAATTTCAGTTCTTTTAGCAAGAGAATAAGTTCTATAGATCTGTATGATATTATACATATAGGTGGCAATACTGCATTGTACTTTTAAAAATCTCTTAAAAACATATTACTCATGCAAGCATTCTTCCCACAATTAAAAAATGACTTTAAAACTGGAAACAATAATTGCCCTGGCTGGTGTGGCTCAGTGGATTGAGTGCTGGCCTGCTACCCAAATGGTCACTGGTTCAATTCCCAGTCAGGGCACATGCCTGGGTTGTGGGCCAGGTCCCCAGTAGGAGGCACTGAAGAGGCAACCACACATTGATGTTTCTCTCCCTCTCTTTCTCATTTCCTTCTCCTCTCTAAAAATAAATAAATAAATAAACCCTGGATACAATTATCAAAAAACAACCTTGGAAATCAGCCAAAGGCAAACAACAAATTGAGAAACATTTGTTCATAAAAAGACAAACAACCTGCTGAACAGTGAGAGTTGTGGTATTCCTGTCTGGCCGGGGATGTTTCCTTCTCCATCCTCTTTCTCCACTATTCCTCAGCCTGGTTAGCATGGTAATAAACCCAGAGCAGGGCTTGCTGTAAAGACATCAGTTTTATTTCCAACGAGGACTGGGTTAATTTGGAGCATAGGGTAAAAACCCGCAAGCTCAGCATTGTTAATAAAATAGAAAACTTGAAAGAAAATAAATGGACCAAATCTACAGTTCTCTTAGGCCAAGGTTATGGTTCTGTTTACAGAACCATACTTACCCTACTTGCTCCCCTAAAGGGCAAAAAGCAGCCAGCTGACCAGAAACTATTTAATGAGAAGAGACTGGAAATGAGATAGCCACTCAAGGGCTAGATAGGTTCTCCACATCTTGCTTTTTGACCTAGGGAATATGCACATAAGCAGGTAAAACCTAGCCTTGTAAAAAATAAAGGACAGGAAAACTTGAAAGGAGCCTACAGCCCACACACATTTGCAGAGGGTAAAAACTTCATTAGCTAAAAATATTTGATCACATTTTCTGATCAAATATTGGTTGACTACTTTGCAGTCATGATGACTCTTGAGAAATGGCTAAAAGAATAATGATAACATTGAAAAGAAAGATCTTTTTCCACAATGCAGAGAAGAAAGTTTCCATAGACTGTCCAAGTGAGTCATTAAAAAGAAGAACAAAACTAAAAATAAAAAACAGCAACAGCAACCCTCAGGAAAAAAAATCAGAATCTAGAGTTCCTAGACAGTATCTAAAATATCTAGTTTTCAACAAAATTTGAAACAGAAAAAAATTATTTTTAAGTATTTATCCTTTACTCAGGGGAAAAAAACCCCTCTGGGCACAGATGTTGGACTTGGGAGAAAGATGTCAAAGCAGGTATTACAAATAGATTTAAAGCAGTATATGCCTATGTTTAAATAATTCAAGGAAAATAGAGTGATGGGCACTCAATAAATATGGGATATCAAAAAATTGCAGTCATAAAATAGAACCAAATGGATATTCTATAGTTGGAAAGTACTGTACAATACCAAAATGAAAAATTTACTAGCTAGGTTTAAACAGCAGATTTGGGATGGCAGGAAAATCTGTAAATTTGAGGACAGAGCAGAATAAATTACCAAATTTGAAGAACATAGAGAAGAAAATTTGAAGAAAAATGAACAGACCTCAGAGAGGTAGATGATAGTAAATGTACTAACATATGTAATGGGAGTCTCAGAAAAAAAGAATAGGAAAAAAGAAGTAGAAAAAGATTTGAAAAAATAATGTCTGCAAAACATCCAAATTTATTTATTTGATTTTTTAAGGTTTTATTTTATTTATTTTTAGAGAGAGTGGAAGGAAGTGAGAAAGAGAGGGAGAGAAACATCAAAGTATGGTTGCTTCTTGCACATTCCCATCCCTGGTGAGACCTGGACCACAACCTAGGCATGTGCCCTGACTGGGAGTCGAACTGGTGACCCTTTGGTAAAAAATCTGAATGTACAAAACAAACAAACAAACAAAAACCAAACCAAAACTAGTAGAACTTAAAAATGAGTTCAGCAAGATCATAGGATAGAGGATCAAGAAAAATCAATTGTGTTTTTATACACTAGAAAACAATAAAATAAAAAAATTCCATTCTCAATAGAATTAAAAAAAACCCTAGGAATAAATTTAACCAAGGAAATGCAAGTCTTGTTTAACAAATCTATAGAATATCTAAGAAAAATCAAAGAGTGTTTATATACAAGGAAAGATCATATCATGGATTGGAGAGTTTCACATTGTTAAGATGACAAACATCCCCAAAGTAATTTATATATAATGCAACCACTATAAAAACCCCAAAAGCTGTTTTTTTTTAAAGTAAAATTTGATAAACTAATTCTAAAAATTTTTATAGATATGTAAGGAACCTAGAATAGCCTAAACTATTTGGGAAAAAATGGTTGGAGGACTTTGAGTATGTAATTTTAAAACTTTCTGTGGAGCAGTGGCAATCAAGCCAGTGTAGTACTGGTGTAAGGATGGGCCTATGTATCAAAAGGATGGTGTTGTTAGTCTTGAAATAAGCCTTAACATTTTCTGTCAGTTGATTTTCAACAAAGGTGCAAAGGCATTTCAATGGGGAATGGATAACCTTATCAACAAATTGTAGTGGGGCAATTGTATGTTCATATGCAAAGCCAAATGTAGACCCTTATCTCACATGATACATGAAAATTAAATAAAAATGATCACTAGACCTAAATGTAAGCTAACCTGATAAAACTTTCAGAAGAAAACAAAAGAGCAAATCTTTGTGACCCTGGGATTGAGAAATGCTTCTTAGATATGGCACAAAAGGCAGGCTCCATTAAAAACAAAAAATGATAAATTAGATTTTATAAAACTTTTAGCTCTTTAAGACATCATTAATAAAATAAAAAGACAAGGCACAAACTAGGAGAAAATATCTGCAAATCAAACATCTGATTAAATCTTTAAATCCAGAAAACAATGAACTCCTACAGCTCAAAAATAAGAAGACAGGCAATCCAATAAAAAAATGGGCAGAATATTTTAATAGATATTTCACCAAAGAAGATATCTACATGAATAGATAGATGCTCAATGGGGAACTGCAAAGTATGATCATGATGAGATACCATATATACCCACAAGAATGGTTATAATTAAAAAGCCTGACAATGCCAAGTGTTGGTGAGGATATTGAACTTTCCCTCAGATATTGCTGGTGGGATGTAAAGTGGTACAGACACTTTGGAAAAACAATTTGATAGTTTCTTAAAAAGTTAAACATACATTTACCATATATCCTTGTTATCCTATTCTTACCATCTACTCAAGAGAAATTCAAATATACATTCACTTAAGACTTGGCACACAAATGCTCATAGCAGTATTATTCCTAAAACCCAAAAGCTGGAAGGAATCTACATGTCCATCAAGTGATGAATAGATAAGCAAAAGGTGGTGTGTCCATACAGTGGAATATTATTCAACTGTAAAATGGAGCAAACTATTGACACATACTACAATGTGGATGTTACTCAAAAATATTATGCTGAGTGAAAGAAGTCATGCACAAAGACATCTTGTTTGATTCTTTTTAAATATAATTTTCAGAAAAGGCCAGTCTACAGAGACAGAAAGCAGATCAGTGGTTGCCTGAGTTTGGTGGTAAAAGCATAAGGGATCATTTCAGGGGAATAGAAATGTCCTAAAACCAGATTCTGGTGATAATTGCAAAATTCTATAAATTTGCTAAAAATAATAGAATTATAAAATTATTTTTTGGCCTGTAAGTTAAATCTCAGTAAAGCTATTTAAAAGACAGGTAGGTCATCATGTTGTTAGAGAGTCGATGATTTTTTTTGTACGAACAACATAGAAACAATGTTTTAATTTAACCACAGAACTCTAGCTGTCTTATGAAATTATCAATAAGTTTTAATTCATTACCTTTGTTTGAATTATTTTTGCTAATATTTGCAAATTGTGTTTTGTAGGCGGAAAGGCATAGGGTAAATGCTCTTTAGCTTGCAAATGAATATAGATATTATTCTTATCATGTTGTGCTTTCTGATTAAATTTGCCCATTTTTATTATATCCATATTTGATTTCTGATTTTCTAGGTTCAGTGATACAGCTTAACTCTCCCTTGGTTCAGTACTCCTTTACAACTTGATCTGGTGACGATTGTTAAACCAATACTTGTTTACTTATACAGGGTGTGGCAAAAGTAGGTTTACAGTTGTGAGTAGTGAAATACAAAGTTTATTCTTGTATTATTATTTACTAATTATTGTATTATTTTCTATATGAACAATTCTAAACCCACCTTTGCCCCATCCTGTATATAACCAAGTATTTTTCTTTTTTGTTAACAATATACAATACACACTGGCTTGCATTTATTATATTAGGTTCTGTGTGTCTGGGCTGGTTAACAATAACATGGCTTAAACAGTAGCTTGACTTAGTTCTGTTTGGTTTGGATTTGCACAAACATGTACTGTGTCCATACATCAAGTGTCTAAAATTCATTTGCAGGTGTCAGCCATGCCCCTTTCAATCAGGTTAGATAATGTGACTTGGGAAGCAGATTGCTTATTAGCATACTGTTTGCTCAAATCTAATAAACTTTAATTCAGTTCACTTTAGCTTATTCTTCCCCAAGGGGCAGTATGACTTTCTCTTACTTTTTGAGGTAAAGCTCTGACCCCACAGCACTCAATGCAGCCCAGATGAACTTACCACCACTTCCCCCACAACACAAGTTACCTTAAGGGTTGGCAATATGTAACCTCTTCTCTAGTTTCATACCTTACCTCATTATTCATTTACTGACTCTTCAGGCGAACTTTTCTCTGCAGAAGCTATTGATATTAATTTTAACCATTGAGATAAATACTCAAAGTCCTCTGAAAATCCTAATAGAGAAAACATATCAGCATTTGCTAGTGAGGGTTTTCTTTGGTATGATTGCTATTGTGTGTGATTGCCATAAACTATAAAGTATATTGGGACTAGAATGATATATAATTATATCTCCATAAAACATAAAGTTAAAACCAATGACATTTGGACACAACATGAGTTTTCACTATTTCTGAAACACTTTCCCATTAGTTTCTAAAAAAATATGTATTTCTTTTTCATGAAACTGTCTCCTATTATCACTATCCCTCCATTCAACCTCTGCATTTGGGCTTGACAAATTTCTTTTTCTACTTTGGAATTTTGGCTAAAAAATGTAGATTTTTGAGTCAAATAATTCTAGGTTTAAATTTTACTTAAAACAAGCTCTATTGTTCCTTTAGCCAAGTCACTAATATCTCTGTGCTTCAAGGTCTCTATTTTAGAATGAGGGTAATAAAGTGTACCTCACAGAGTGCTGTAAAGATTAAAAGCAATGTTCATGAAACACTTGGCACAAGTAGATACACAACAAGTATTGACTGATGCCCTTTCCTTTCCTTTCCTTTCCTTTCCTTTCCTTTCCTTTCCTTTCCTTTCCTTTCCTTTCCTTTCCTTTCCTTTCCTTTCCTTTCCTTTTCTTCACCATTACAACCTCTGCATGGCTACATAAAATAACTTACTGGGGGTCATGATGTTCTTTTCCTTCCTTATAAAGTCTCTCTGACTTTTGTGGAGGAATAAGGTGATAGTCAGTCATTCACTAATTTCATGACTACTTGTGTGCTCCCATTATGTGCTGCACACTCTTCTAGATATTGGGTATTGTTATGAGTGAAATTAAAATCCCTGTCCTTATGTAACATATATACTAGTAGTTATGAGTAATCCCATGAGTTTAGCTCTTTTTAAATCCCAAATTGATATACAACTGAGTTCTATTTCATGACTCTGGAAAGTGCTATCATGAATTGCAAATGGTACGGTTGGTGAATGGCTTGACTTTAGCATAAAGTGGCCCTCCTTACATGGAGTCTGGCACCAAATGTTTTATATTCGGTGAAGATAGTACTTAAAAAAAAGAAATAAATAAACTAACACTTGTCACAAAATCTTACTTCATTTTCTCTTTAAAGCAACCATTAAAGGCAGGTTTTACTTTTCTTCTCTTTATAATAATGAACTAAAACTGAAAAAAAAAGAAAAAAAATTCCTGAATTATATAGCCAGAAGATAGCATTTCTGTTTATCTTCAAAATCCATCTTTTTGATACTATATCAAGATATGTGGCACAGCACTAACTCAGTAGACCCACACCAGTTCATAGCAAATGAGATGACTCCTGTCTTTGACAGCCATGGCCTCATGACCAATAGAGACTGGTACCCTGTTCTTGCTTGCTAACATTTTTTAACGAAAACCAGGGCTGTCATCAGGCAGAGATTCTTTATATAGTGCAGTTGGGAATAAATGATTTCAAGGGTTGGTTCTGGCTTTGTAATGTGTGATTTTTTGGGGGTTAGTAGCTTAAAGTTTTATTCCATTTATTTCATTTTTTAATCAGACAATAATGTTTACCCCAAATGAATGAATCTCTAAAGAGAGAATTTCAAGCATGGTGGCACTTGGGTCCAAAGGAAATATTTTACATATGGGACATGAACAACTTACTGAGACCTGGTTTAGTCCTGTGGAGTAGGCAATCACCCACTCTATGTGCTATGGTCCTGGTTGTGCATTACCTAGGGCATTAGAGAGAGGCAGTGGTTTGGATAAACATTAAAGTTCTTGTATATAGGGAAGAAAAAGATATGTCTATCTTACATACCACTGCATTACAACAATTTGAAAATGCCCCTTAAGTGATAAAATCAGTGATTCGTAGAGTATATTCACTGAAAATATTTGGTAGACTTCCCAAATGAAGTATTTCTCTTTTATAAATTCAATTTTCTTAAAAAGTATAACAAAACACAAAGTTTCCATACCATATCTTTATTTTATTACACTTACATAAACTTTGATTTTAAAATGGAGCAACAAGTATAAAGGACACATGGACAAAAACTAGGGGTGGTGGAAATGGGAGGGAGGTGGGGGCTGTGTCAGTGGGCTGGGATGGGAGTACAAGACAGAAAACTGCACAAGAACAACAATTAAAATAAAAAAATTAAAATTAAAAAGGTACATCTAATACAATTACAGACATATGCTAATATCTGCTTAGCTTAGAAAAATTATGTGTAATAAAACACAGAAGGTGTCATATGTTTCAAAATAAAGATTCTTTGCAGCAAAAATTGTTGCTTTTCTATTATTTGGTCAGCACAGAAGAGAAATTGACTTCATAAAGAGCCAACATTTCTCCCTTTTTTAATTATATGGAAAGTTACTCTGAAGTCAGACTACTCTTATGCATTAATTAACCTGACTCCTCCATGCAAATATTTAATAAACATCCAGGAAACAAATATTCAGACATTGATTGAATTAAACAAATATTCAGACATTGATTGAATTATACTGAACCCATAATCCAGATTCCACATGCTGTTTATTTTTTCCTCACCTGAAGTGGATCAGTGGGTGTGGGTTTGACTTTTCTTACTCCCCCAGGGTTTTGCTCATCATTTACTATCATTGATTTTGCTATAAACTGACAGTCTGATGGACAAGGAGCATATTAATTCCTTAGTCAGAGAAATGGGCCACAATCTGGAACACCAGGGCTGATCTTTCTTAATGTGACCTCTGTTTCTTTCATTGAAGTCATGTTTAATGTTTAGAAAATTATAATAATACAATAGGCATTACAAAGAAAAAGTTAAGACAGATGTAACACCCAAGTCTCTTATGTTTATGTTTATAGAAATGTTTGAATACCAACAGTGTCCAATATTCATCAATGATAAATAATCACAGTTGCCTTGTGAAAATGCCGATGGTATGTCTCAACTTGATAATAAATTGCATCAAAGGCAGTGGAGGAAAGGTCAAGGTAAACACTTTTCTTTATATTGTAATAAATCTTAAAAATATAGCATCTCTAAAGAGTTTTTGACTATTATCCTTTTTTCTCTCTCTTAGCCCCCTCATTTTCTTTATTCAAAAAGTATTTATTGAGAATATGCTATACTGCAGGCTCTGCAGTAACACTGGGTAAGTTATTCTTTACCTTGTAAGTAGTAGTTATTATACTTAGCCTTTTGGTAGGGATAAAAAGGGAGGAGGAGCAAGAAAAGGAGGATGAGAGCAATAAGAGAGGTGGAGAGAAAAAGATGAAGACAATGGCAAGTTGTTAATATTAATTCACACTATATTGTCTTATTTTTCCCTGAGTTGGTCGTTTTATTCACTTACCAAGTATTTATTGAGCAAATACTGTGTCTCAGGCACCGTGCAATGTATGGCCTGGAGATAAAAATTAAGAAAGATTTGCCAGTTCCTGTTCTTCAGGAAGGTGCAGCCTAGGTGGGCAGAGAGAGAAATAAAGCAGAATAGTCAGGGCCTGGGGAAGTGTGGATCATGCACATAAATCTATGGGAGTCCAGACAGCATGTGCCTAAGTCAGATAGAAAAGTGATATGTAATTTTTTCCAAGAAGGCCAAAGGTAAAACAAAGCAAAAACAAAGACACAGCACTTATATTTGTCAGATTGGTTTAGATAAAAAGGGAAGGATTTAATGAGAAAAACTGAATGACATGGCTATACTTTTTAAATCTTATTAGCCTGCAGATCTCATTCTTATTTTAAACATGTAAAAGGAAATTTACCATTAGCTATGTCATATTTTAATGCTTACAGATTGCCAACTATTTTTACAGATATATATTCTGCATGATTATATTGTGTGGTAAGCCTAATTTATAGACTCATATGTGTTGTTGAGTTGCTTTGATAAGTTCCAATTTTTCCTCATCCTAAAATATTATCAATAGTCCAATGACTATTTTAATGAAATTGAACAAACTGCTCAATATCTTAAGTCTGTTTGCTGGGGTATTGTTATTTTATTCTAGTGAAGTGTTTTTTTTTTTTTTTTGTAATGACATAATTGTCAGTTCTTAAAGATACATCAGCTTTGCCAGTCATAACTTTATGTGGTGGTATCTTTGATTCAGAATTAAAGTTGGAAAGTCTTTCCTCTCTTAGAGCAAGGGGGAACCAACAAGTGCACTTCGCATAATACATTTTGGTAGGCTGAGGCACTAAATGAACAGCTGTATCCTACAGTGTAAACCATGCATAAAACAAGAGTATTTTAAATGGCTGCTAATAAAAAAAATCCTTCAATTTCAATGTTGTTTTAGACAAATGATCAAAGTAGCCCTGGCATGAATAAACTAACCACCATTCTGAAATTATTTTATAACCAAGGAAGCAAATATTGTAGAAATAGAATTTTTATACATTACAATACAAAAAAGGTATGTAATGTTATCCAAGTAATGTTAATATTAAAATGAATTACCCTAAATTAGATATTAGAAGTATTCAATGATAGTATATAATAAGGGTAAAATCATACAGGTTCTTTTTATAATTCAGATTTTGCAAATTTATATCTACTTAATATAGTTTTCAACTTAAGGTAGCACTCACCCTGAGAGAAAAGAAGGCACTCTTAAGCAAGATATTAATTCATGAGCAGAGAACCGCTAGAGATTGTTGAATAGGTAACATAATGAAAATCCTGGAATTACTTCTAGCTTTTGCCATTTTAGCTTCATCATTATAAGAGAAGAGTGGTACTAATTCTTTCTAGCAAATTTAATAATGATTAGGTAATTGAATCTCTAACTCATAGCATTTCCTTCTTTGATATCAGATATTTAAAGCTTCTCTGAAGGCTAAGTGTGAGGAGTTTCCTAGGAATGTCTCACCACAATTAAGCCCTTTATAACAAATGCACTTTCATTAGCTACTGGGAACTGTCAGAATATTGGCTTTACCACTCCCTACATGCTGTTTGTTAATATGATACACGTCTGTTTTTATTTATTAACTAATTTCAATATAGGCTACTGATTAGGACAATTGTGTTATGGAATTTTATTACATATAGCTTTCATTTGTAACATGCTTAGTTTTTGTCATCTAATCATAGTTGTCTGTTACTTTAAAAAATAATAGCTTCTCAGGGGGTGGTTATGGGCATGGAGGGACCGAACCAAAAATGAAAAAAAAAAAAAAAGAGAGAAAGAACTCATGAACATAGACAGCAGTGTGGTAGTTGTAGGGGGCAGAAGGGTGAGTGGAGGTGGAAGAGCCTTTAGGGGGAGAGATGGTGATGGAAAAAATACAAATAAATAAAAAGAAATCAGTGGAACAAGCATGAAATGAATGTGTACCTTTATACAGGAAGATGGATACCTTCAGTAAGAGAGAAAGAATGTCATGCTGTAACCATGTGAAATTCTCAGTGACTCATGCAAGAGGTCAACAGCAGATGTTAATAGGGTTAGAATTTTTTTCCAGGAACTTGCCTAATTTCTCCATAAAATACTTTCAAAGCTAGAGAAGTAAACGCTTTTTGATTTTTTTTCATTTCATTTGAAAGGGCGTTCCCAGAGTTTGACTCTTATTTTGAACGAGGTCTGTGTAACAAACTTTCAGAGTTGACAAAGAACACATGGCATTTCTGAAACTGTGGCTACCATAGAAATGAGGAACAGTTCCAAATGTTTTACTATTTTAAGGACCTTACATAATTTTTAAAAAGATTTATTTATTTTTAGAGAGAGGGGAAGGGAGGGAGAAAGAGAGGGAGAGAAACATCGATGTGAGAGAGAAACATTGATCGGTTGCCTCTCGCATGCACACTGATCGAGCACTGAACCTGCAACCCAGGCATGTGCCCTGACTGAAAATTGAACTGGCAACCTTTTGCTTGGCAGAATGATGCCCAACCAACTGAGCCAGACTAGTTAGGACCTATGTAATTTTTTGAGAACTCTATTCTTTTAATGTTTATTGTGTGTGTATCTCTATAATATACAACTATAACACAATATAACATACAACATATGTCTGTATAATATATATATAATACATAAGTAATACAATAATAATGCACAACTATTTCTCTATAAAATACCACTGTAATAAATATTTTAAGTAATGTGAAATAATAACAGCTTTATTGATACAATTCACATATGACCCTTTCAAAAAATTTTATTTATTCATTTTTTAGGGAGTCAGAGAGAGAGAGAGAGAGAGAGAAACAGAAACATCAATTTTTTGTTCCACTTACTTATGTATTCATTGGTTGCTTCTTATATGTGCCCTGACTGGGGATCAAACCCTCACCCTTGGCATATTGGGACAATGTTCTAACCAATGGAACTTCACAGCCAGGGTGCAAGATTTACCTTTTAAAAGGTGTACAATTCAGTGGTTTTAGTATATTCACAAAGGTGTACAACCATCAAGGTTATCTTATTTTGGAACATTTTCACCACATCCAAAACAAACTCACACCTATTAACAATCACTTTCTATGTTTCCTGAAGCCCCCCAATCCTAGGCAACCACTGTACTCTCTGCTAAGAGTTCTTCATGTTAATTACCTTTATTTTGAAAATAAGGAACCTGAGGCATGGGGAGATGAAGTAATTTACCTGAGCATGCATAACTAGTAAGTGGCAGAGGCAGGATATGAACGCAGGTTCTGGCTCTGGAGTCCATGCTATTAACTTTTCTACTCTCCCGACTCAGCCTTGCTTGTGGTGTCTACTTTGTAATACACAACAAATTTATTTTCTTCAAGATTCACAGGTGAGTCTGGTATAAATCTATTTGTAGTTTTGTACTTTCCAGGCTAGTAAAGAAAGAAACTTTTAATGTTAATTCACTGAAATGACATGCAATAAAAGCTCTAGTTAAAAGTCCCAAATTCATAAAAATAACATGTATAGCATCTTGACCAATGATATGGTTATCATACTATGTCTTAAACAATAATCACATTTAATGGAGAAATGGGGAACATAGAAACACTGATATATAAGTGTTATAAAAATAAAAAAATTAAGTGACAATACTGTGTCAGTTTTGTTTTTTTGTTGATAGGATGCATTTAAACAGATTCAAAGATGTCTACTCTTTCAAAATCAATCCACATGTTTCAAATGCCATTGACAATTGAGATCCATGGCAATTGGTTAAAGCCTATATGAAGCCCATTTTATTTTATTTCCCTTATATTTACATGCAATCAAGTTTGAGTCTGATCACTGTTTTAATTCATAGACTGCTCATTATAGTAGAAGCCATTATACTGTGGTTGACATGAAGGTCCAACTGGTTCTTGCCTAATCTGTAAATGGGTTCTTGTTTAATCTGCTCATTGCACATTCCCATCTCTGCTAGGAATTTTTTTTTCACATTGCCCAACTGGTCAACTGTTGCTTAGTTAATACAAAATTTAGTTCTGCTTCTCCAAGAAAGGTTCCCTTCTTCCCTTCAGCCTCTGCTTCCTGATAGGGTTTTTTTTGTCTAGTTTTGTTGATATATAATTGACATATAACAGTGTATCAGTTTGAGGTGTATATAATAATTTGATATATGTGTCTATGAGAAAATTATTACCACAATAAGTTTAATTAACATCACCTCACATAGTCACAAATTAATTATTTGCTTGTGATGAGAAATTTTAAGGCCAGATAGGGTTCATCAGTCCCTGTGAAACACTGTGACTGGCTCAGTTTTGTGGTTGTACTTGCCTTACTGTATTTGGTTCTTTCTAGACTGTCTCCCCTACCAGACTGAACTTACTTAAGCAAAATCTATGTCTTAGTTATCTATTTTCTCCCCAATACCTAGAACAAGGTAGATATTAATATACATTTATTACATCAAAAACAACATGATTGGCCATCCTTATATGAAGATTATTGTAATACCTGGAAGATATAAGAAAAGATGAATTACTAGGCATATGATTAAACATCATGAAGGAGTCCATACGGCAATAAATCCTTTAGATAGAAGTGTATAGGCCTCTATTTCTTTAATTTTTTCAAAAAGAGCATAATTTTATCTTTTTTCACTGAAGTTTAGAGTCTATGTGACTTTTCTTTATATCAACCATTTTCCTGCTTTTTTTTATGAATAAGAAGGACACATCTTGCAAGAATACTCTGAAAACTCCATCAAGCTTCCAAACCTGAAGAATATTGCCAAGTTATGCACACGTTAAGATTTTTCTTCTATAAAGCCAAGAAACATGGAACTTATTAGCAGTTCTCATGTACGGTTTCATGAGGAAAAGGAAAATGCAGAAGTGAGTGTTCCTATGGTGATGAGGTTTCAGTTCTGACTCCTTTCCCAGCGTTGCAACCAATGAGCAGTGGCTGTGGATGCCTCACTCAACAGACAGCTGGCAGAGCCTCCTAGGACCCAACAGTTGCTTCGACAAAAATCTTTGTTGGATCTGCTTTACTCCCTTCTTTGTTAATTTTTACTTGTGTTGGGGAAAAAAAACATGCTCACGTACTGATAACTTGGTAGATTTTCACAGAGTTTGCTTTTTTTCATATACATACAACCCATCTCTTTCTTATTTCCTTGTGCTCAACTTACGAATCAGCCTGCACTTTGCAGGCTCCTCTTATCATTCAGAAATAATGTCTGAAAATCAGATCATTGTTTCAAAAGCCAGAGCTCAAACTCTCTGATTGATGGCATTGCAGTGAGGCCACAGATCAGTCATTTTGGGCACCGGAAACTGTATCTATGATGTTAATGGAGTAACAATATTGTACCTCAGAATTTAGTTTTGACTCATTAGAAGGTATGTTCATTAGAGACTTAATTTAGGCCATAGCCAAAGATCTCTGACACAAGAATTCTTCCCACTCATAGACTGCTTCACCTTAGGTTAAATTAAGAGTCAATTCCTCGATGTAAAAAGCTACATTCTATGTCTGGAGCTTAAAGATAGCTCCACCAAAGTTCATACACATCCAACTGTTTACAGAGAGAGAGAGAGAGTTGTAAGAAGCAGGGAAAAGAAGTAGCTGTTTTTTTTTTTTTTCCTAAAGAAATGTACCACCATATAATCTTTCTGAAATCAATTGTTGCTTGTACAGTTTATCAGAAATAAAACTGCAGCTTAAAAACAAGGATAGCATTAAGAAGAAGCAGTTTTAATTCTAGGTTTAAGAGTGGTAGTTTACTCTCCATTTCTCCCCCACTCTCTCTCTCTCTTTTGCAGTTGTGGGATATAAAATGTTTATTTGTTTTTTGTCAGAGAAAAACTTTTTAAGTTAACACAAAGTGAAATAAACTATTCTTGGCATACAGTTTTACGAGTTTTAACACAGGTTACAGTTGGCACTCTCAGGATACAGAACTCTTCCCTCACCACGAAACATTCCCTCGTGCTATCCCTTTATAGGTGCCCTTTGCCACACCCCAACCCCTGGCAACTACTGATCTGTGTTGTATCACTACAACTTTGTGTTTTTGAGAATACGCTAGCCCATGAGCAAATTCTAGTGTGTAAGTCTTGTGCATGGGCTGGTCAGTCAGCAGCTTTGGTCTGGGAGCTAACGAGGGAGGTGATTCCAACAAGAGGACTCTGAACAGTCACTTCCTCATCAGTTCATATGGCCTTTTGGGTTTCTCTTCAACCTCATTTTCTTTCCTTATTAATACAGAAGAACTAGGAAGACTAATTAAAATCTCTATTCCTCTGTCCTCTAGCAAAGATTCTCATAAGGAAGTATTACATTTATGTATTGGAGGGGAGGAGAGAAATTTTTTCTTAAATGTTGTGTAGACACAGCCTACTGACAGATGGGACCTGTTGTTTTGATAATATTACGTGGTACTAAGGCAGGTATCTAGAAATCTCTTGCAACTTTTAGGTAGAGTATGATGTCTTTCTACCCACAGAGAAAGCTACCTAGTGACCTCACTCCTCAGGACTTTCCTGACCTTGGCCATGCATCTTGCCAGGGCAGTCAAGAGCTCTGCTGGCTGAGCCATGGCTCCCTTTTCCTGCACCTTAGTTTAATTTATATACAGAGAAATGTCTGGTCACAGAACCAGCAACTCCACAATTGATAGAAACAAGTTAGTAGGCTTCATTAATAGAAGTACAACTTGTAGAAAAGCGGGGAGTGACAAGCTTGTTCTGTTTGTGCTGGAGAATACCTGGTGTATTAATAGTGCCTAGTTTGGGGTCCCTAACTCACAGGTGACATTGAACATACTTCCGATGTGGTGAGTTGAAAAAGACACTGAAATGAAAACTACATTAAGAAATTACACGTGGTTGGCTTGAAAAAGGAAGACTCACAGCTCTGATTGTCTTCAAACATTTCTCATGCACAATAAGATTTAGATTTATTCTGTGTTACCCCTAGAACAGTGATTCTTAAGTTTTATGAATTATAGATTTTTTGAGAATCTGATGAAAGCTGTGGACATTTGATGCAGAAAAATGAACTCGCACCATACATACATATATATTTATAAATATATATGTGTACATATAACAAATTATATATAATAAATTATATATGTATATAAAACAAATTTTAAGGAACACTATGTATACATTTTTAGGAAATCTTTAGATGTGTATTCTTCTTATATGGTAGATATGGAAAGACCAGAGTAGCAGATTTCAAATTAGTAAAAGTAGAACTTCCCAGTGATTTGAGCCTTCTGAAGCCAAATTAGGCTGTTTCAGGAGTTAAAGTGTCTTGTCACTGGGCAAGTTTAAACACAGGGTGGTGGCTCTTGGATAGTTCTATTGGAGCAGAATCTTATAAATATGGTGGAGTTTTGGCTAGATAAATTCTAATTCCTTTAAAGCCTTGAGAATCAATTAGGTTCTATGAGTTTTATAGTAAAAGCCTCATATAACATTATTGGTCTATAAGGCATATGGTAATCCTGTTCACAGACACTGGCATTCATGTATGGCTTTATAGAGTATTTGATTTATTTTAGGACTTCTGCTTGATTTCCTCTTGGTCTGCCCCATAATTTTCATTATCTCCATTTGGAGGTATTTTTTTTTTTTTTGGTTTGGCTGTGTGGGCTAGTATCCATGTGCATTGCAATAATAAAGCTTTAAAACTGAGATATAAAGTCATGTGTTAGTTATCAAATTTCCTTAGTTCATTAGCTACTGAAGAGTAGAAACTGGAGTTTTTTAGGTTGATCTTGTAGAGTGACCTGCTCCATGGGTTTAGCAAGGCCAGTCCATGACTCATTGCCATCCTTCCTTTTCCCACTCATATTTTCAAGGAGCTTTTATGTCAATTCTGTGGTTCTAATGACTTTATGTTGTTTCACTGGAGAGAGGGGGAGAGAGGGAGAGAGAGAGAGAGATTTACAAATTTTTGTCACTGGTCCCTTTTAACCAGAGCCTCTTAATACCTACCTACTATAATGTTGAACTAAGCAAACATATTTAGTCTTCATTTTCCAGTCTTTGAGATTTTTCCTGACCCTCTAAGCTAAAGTGTTGCTTAATCATAATGATTTCATTTGGGGCCAGTTTGGGATAGAACCAAGCTTTCTTGTGCCAAGAAGTCAGAGAATAAAATTGTCCCGTAAAAGGTAGAAACCTTGTAAAAAATAGAAACATATATTGCTATGGAAGTATTTATTGTTGCATCACTTACAGGGACTCAGATGTTTGACAAGTAGGTTTAATTTGTGTCTAAAAAATAATAAAATACATTACTAATATCTGTATTTCCATGAACTGGAGTTTATTTGAGAGATTTCTAAGAATATATTCTCTCACAGAAAAGCAACTTGTTTCTCAAAACGCTGACAATTTCTGGGCATTATCCTAAAGGGTATTAGAGTCAGGAGAACAACATGTGGAATTTTGGTGTTGCAACCAGAGCAATAGCTAGAGAGAGTCCAGAAAAGGGCACCTGAACTGAATCAAGGGAATGTGAGGGCTGCCATCTGAGGACAATCTAAAAATATTTGCTCTCATCTGTCTGGCAATATGCAGGCTAAAATGAAAAATGACTGATGCCTGTCAAATTATGAAAGTTATGTATAATTGGAACCAGACTAAAATGCAAATGAACCAACATATGTGAATGGGATTTAAATAGTTTCTGGCACATAGTAGGTGTTCAATAAATGTTAATTCCCTTCTTTGAAAATTTATTTAGATGTTTAAAAGAGTAAATTTTAACACAAAAGAAAGAAATATAATTTGCAGCAGGTAGTTAAAATATGAAATTTGATATTGAAAGAGGTGATTTTGGTGGAAAATGTGAAACTAGCTTCCAAGTAGGCTTGGATAAATCCAGAGATTATGGATACATAATGGTTAGTTAAGGGAAATTAGTTATGAGTCTTTGTAGGCTGAAGGGAAAATGTTTAACTTCAAAATATGTTTATTGTTTTTTTGTCACTATAAAAGACACATTTTCTAAATAATTTTCAGAAAAATAGATGATCACAAATGAAAATCATTTATGATGTGACCATTTAGTAATTCCACTAAAAATTTCACAGTATAGTTACAGTATCTCCACCTGTAAAGGATGATACTTCATCAGCTGTACATAAATGTTTGATAAACTTTATTGCACTTAGTGAAGTAAACACCTTTCTATATCACTAAAGTTGTTTACAACACAATTGCATGCAAACATTACATAGAATGAGGAATATCATATAAATTGTATTGCTTAAAGATGGACTTTGATAATTTCTTCAAGGTTTTTCTGTTAGACCAACATCCATGCATCTGTCTTTGTGTAGTTCTTATCATATTTTATTAGGTTGCATTCCTAGAAGTTAAATTGCTTGGTAAAAGAGCATGAAAATTCTTGAAGCTTTTGTCAGGTATTGCTAAATGTCCTCTAGAAATATTATAATACAGTGTGTACTCCCATTAAAGAATGCATTTCCTCTGAATCTTTGCAAATCTGGGTATCATAAAAACAACTTACCTTTGTTGCTCTTACTTAGGATCACTGTTGCCATGCAGGGCTTTTTGTGGTTCCATATACATTTTTGAAATATTTGTTTTAGTGCTGTGAAATATGACATTGGAATCTTGATAGGAACTGCATTGAATCTATAGGTTGTCTTGGGTAGCATGGACACTTTATGATGTTAATTCTTCCTATTCATGAACACAGTATGTGCTTCCATTTATTTGTATTTTCTTCAATTTCTTTTTTCAGTCTCTTATAATTTTCTGAGTATAGGTCTTTTATACCCTTGGTTAGATTAATTCCTAGGTATTTTATTCTTTTTAATTTTTAACTATATTTTATTGATTATGCTATTACAGTTGTCACATTTCTCCCCCATCATTCCCCTCCACCCTTCACACTCCCTCCCACCCACAAATCCCCCCTTTAGTTCATGTCCATGTTTCATAAGTTCTTTAGCTTCTACTTTTCCCACACTATTCTTTCCCTCCTCCTGTCTATTTTCTACCCATTTTCTATGCTACTTATTCTCTATACCTTTTCCCCCTCTCTCCACTTCCCACTCCCTTGTTGCTAACCCTCCATGTAATCTCCATTTCGGTATTCCTTCTCCTGTTCTAGATGTTTGGTTAGTTTGCTTTTGTTTTAGGTGTGGTGAGTTTGCTGTCTTTTTACCATCCTATTTTTGATCTTCTTTTTCTTAGATAAGTCCCTTTAACATTTCATATAATAAACGCTTGGTGATGCTGAACTCCTTTAACTTGACCTTATCTGAGAAGCACTTTATCTTCCCTTCCATTCCAAAATGACAGCTTTGCTGGATAGAACAATCTTGGATGTAGGTCTTAGACTTTCATGACTTAGAATACTTCTTTCCAGCCCCTTCTTGCCTGGAAGGTCTCTTTTGAGAAATCAGCTGAGAGTCTGATGGGAACTCCTTTGTAGGTGACTGTCCCCTTATCTCTTGCTGCTTCTAGAATTCTCTCCTTCATTTTAATCTTGGCTAACATAATTATTATATGCCTTGGTGTGTTCCTCCTTGGGTCCACCTTCTTTGGGACTCTCTGAGCTTCCTGGACTTCCTGGAAGTCTATTTCCTTTGCCATATTGGGGAAGTTCTCTCTTATTATTTGTTCAAATAAGTTTTCCACTTGTTGCTCTTCCTCTGCCCCTTCTGGAACCCCTATAATTTGGATGTTGGGACATTTAAATATGTCCTGGAGGTTCCTAAGCCTCTCCTCATTTTTTTGAATCCTTGTTTCTTCCTTGTTTTCTGTTTGTTTGTTTGTTTTTTTCTTCTGGTCCACCCCACTGATTTGAGTCTCAGTTTTCCTCCCATCATCATTGGTTCCCCATGCATCTTTCTTCATTTCACTTATTGTAGCCTCCATTTGTTCCTCTAATTTGTGAGCAAAATCAACCAATTCTGTGAGTTTCCTAATCACCAGAGTTTTGAACTGTGCTTCTGATAGGTTGGCTACCAGCGCTATGAGCTCTGCATCTGATAGGTTGACTACCTTCTGGTTGCTCAGATGAATCAGCTCCGGGCCTGGTCTGCTCTCCTGTCTGAGCCATCCTTGGTTTTGGTCTTTCTGTTTTTGTCTGGTTGAGGCTGTTAAGCAGTGAGGGGTGGAGCCTTAGGCGTTCCCCAGGGCGGGGCAGCCAGGTCTCTGGGTTGTGATGCTGGATGTGGGGGCAGGGTCCGAGAGAGAACAATGGTGCTTGCTCCAAGTTCTCTCGCAGCTTCCAGTCTCCCAGTATCTTTCCCCAATCAAATTGGGCCCCTCTGACTCTAACTTCCGTGTGGGTGGGCCTTCACATGCTCCAGGACCCCGTGGGTCTCCCCAATGAACTCTCCTGTGAGGCTGGGACTCCCTCTCCGCACCTCAGCCCCTACTAGTGTTTTCAATGGGTGCTCAGGCTTCACTTCCCAGTGGTGGGGCTCTACGTTGTGCAGTCTGTCTTGCTGCCAGTTTTCACCTGGTTTATCCGTGCTAGAATAAGTGTCCAAGGCCAGCCACCTTGTACGTCTCACTGGGTCTGCCCCTGTTTGGCAAGGCCGCTGCCACCTGTGCACCTGGAGTGATGGTGCACCCAGGACACCGGCTTATCCCACAGTGACCCGACTCCCTTGGACGCAGACTCCGCCCCTCTTACAAGTCTGGGTGAATGTTGTCGGACTCCCACACTATTCAATTTTCCCTTTGTCTTGTTTGGGTTTTCCTTTTTTTTTTTTGGTTCTATATTTTTGTTGTCCTTAATCTTGGTTGTTAGAGGAAGCACAGTGTGTCCAGCTACATCTCCATCTTGGCCGAAAGTCATTGAAACTTTTAAATAAACATTCCCTTGAACCATACTGAAAACCACATTGAAAGCTATATATTTTAATTAAAAATACACACTTCAAAAAGAAGCAATGAGATAGTGAGAACAAATGATTTCTTATCTTGACACAATCAATTGGTTACCTGAAGGGAGGGCTGTTCTAGTTTCTGTATTTGAGGAAAGCAGGTTAAAATACATAGTCTGATAAAGGAATTTACAACTATGAGACTTTTCCCCCAAGAATAATTACTTGGAGATACAAAAATGACTTTATTACTAAAGTTTGCTGTTCTCAGGAATTATGCACCACTAGGGTGTGAGGCTGAGAGGCATCTAGTTTTATACCAGGTTTAAAGGTTGATAAATCATAAAAAAGACATACTTTTATAAGGGGGAATGCATTAAACATTTTTTCACTGAGTAAAGTGTGCAGAAAACCTGCTTAAATGGGGCATATAATTTTTAATGACTCAGGCCTTTAGTCCTTGGAAATGAACCAAGTATGATAAATAAGATGGAAGCTGGTGAATATTGAGTGTCTCGTCATCACAGCATCTGATTTGAAATCACCTGAAGATGTACATGAAAGGTAATAGCTTGAATTAGTCTTTGGTCCAGCTGACTTTGAAGTGTGTGGTATAAATTGAAGAAAGTTGATAGTAATCAACTAATCCAAAAAATCTTTTCCTAAAACTTGAGACATACATTATAATTAGAAGTAGTATAAAACACTCATTTTAATAAAAAAAATTAAGGTTTAGTTTTTCATAGAAAATACTTCTGGGTCAGTTTTCTTTGACCCATACATTATTGACAAGAAAATATGTTTCTACCTTGTACTTTTTCTTTAGGTAATCTTTGACCTTTGATTTTTCAAATATTTATTAGTCTGCATATAAGTAGGGTGCTCTTTTTTAAATTTCATTTCATTGGTTAGCCTTAGCAAGAAATCTTAGTTAGCTCAGGAGAAAAGCAAGTTTTGTGAAACATTAAAAAAATAAATGAATGCATTCATTTAAAAATTTAATTGGATATAATTTAAAAATATATTAAATCTGTCCCTGAATAGCACAAAGAAGAGAGAATGTGGAACATTAAAGAATTAAGTAAATTAGAAAGCTTGAAATGAATAGGTAACTAGTGAAGAAAAATAAATACATTGTGCACACAATTGATTTTTAATATAGCACTGATGGAACATCAGTGTAAAAACCCTGTATCTGGGTAGTTCAGTGTACTTATATTTTGTAGGGCATCCAGAGTGTTAGGACTCCCCCAAATTAAATAGCATATATCAACAAGCAAAGGGAACTTTAAAATACAGAAACAGGAACTTCTGGGCAAGACAGAGGCATAAGTAGATACACTTTGATTCCTGGCACAACCAAAAGGACAACAACAAATTTAAAAACAAAAAAACACCAGAACTGCCAGAAAACCAAATTGTATAGAAGTTTCACAACCAAGGAGTTAGAGAAGAAATATTCATTCAGACTTGTAGGAGATGGGCAGCCAGGGTGGAGAGGACCCGGGGCAAGGTGGTGGCTGAAGGACTGTGCAGTACCACATTTGCATGAAGATAAACCAGGAGGAACAACTGGGGAGCAAGACAGACCATGCAATCCAGGGTCCCAGTGTGTGAAAAGAAAGCCTCAAAACCACTGACTATAAAAATCTGTGGGGGTTGTGGTGGTGGAAGAAACTCACAGGAGAGCTTGTTGAAGAGACACATAGGGTCCTAGAACGTACACAAAGCCACTCACCCACCCAGGAATCAGCACCAGAAGGGCCCAATTTGCTTGTGGGTAGTGGGGGAAGTGACTGAAAGCTGGCCTAGAGTCAAGCAAGAGGCATTGTTCCCTCTCAGACCCCTCCCCCACATACAGTGCCTCAATACACCAAAGTGTGTTGCCCCACCCTGGTAAATACCTAAGGCTCTGCCCCTTACAACACTACAGGTGTGATAAGACAAAGAAATATGGCCCAAATGAAAGAACAGATCAAAACTGCAAAAACAGAACTGAACTATGAAGAGATAGCCAACCTATTAGAAAGGAAGGGCAGATAAAGTGCTTCCCAGATAAGATAATGTTAAAGGAGTTCATCGTCATCAAGCCATTATTATATGAAATGTTAAAGGGACTTACCTAAGAAAAAGATCAAAACTATGAACAGTAAAATGACAACAAACTCACAACTATCAACAACTGAACATAAAAAAAATAAAAACAAACAAACTAAGCAAACAATAGAACACGAAGAGAATCACAGAAGTGGAGATTACATGGAGGGTTATCAGTGGGGAAGGGAGGGGAAAGGGTAAAGGTACAGGGAATAAGCATAAATGGTAGGTACAAAATAGACAGGTGGAGGTTAAGAATAGTATAGGAAATGGAGAAGCCAAATAACTTATATATATGACCCATGGACATGAACTAAGGTGGGGGAATGCTGGTGGGAGGGGGTGTGCAGGACAGAGGGGAATAAAGGGGAGAAAAAAATGGGACAATTGTAATAGTATAATTGATAAAATATACTTAATAAATAAATAAAATAAAATACAGAAACAATAAGAAAAATGGTGAATGACCAGGCTGACTTTATGAAATATTTCTGATTAATAATAATTAAAGTAGAAATTTTTAATTTTAGTGTTGAGATAGCATTGTTAGGTAATCAATGATTTACTTGAACTCTTAACATAAACTCAACAATAAAATTGTTAAAATTATAATAAGTTAGGCATAATTTTGAGAACAAAACAAAAGATAAAGATCAAAACTACAAAAAGCTTTAGAATTACAGACCTAGGCATTATAGGCATAGTACTTATCAAATATAAAACCAAAAAGGTAAAGAAAATAGACATATGGTAATTCAAAATTAGGTCTGTTGTGATGAGAGATGAGAATTGAGAGTTATGTCAAAAATATAGGAAATTTTAATATTTTTGGAAAGGCTCAGAGTTCACAATACAGAAGAAACATCAGTCCATCCTGATTAAATAGAGTTGAAGAATGTAAATTTATGTTGATTATATGTTTTCGCAAAAAATCCTTAAAAATATTCTCAGGCATATTTTCCTATTAATAGAAGAAAACAAAGGAAAGGGGAATCTTTATTACAACTGCAAACCAATATGTGCTTATATTCTGGGAGAAATATTGACCATATTTATAAAATGTAAAATAATTTTATATAGATTTTCTGATTTATATGTATACACACAACCACACACAAATATAAAATGCAAATATATAAATGTAAGTATATATATATTTATTTATTTATATCAAATTGTCCAATAAGTCCATTTAATCTTTCCCATGAAAAAAGACACATTTTCCACTCTGGCTGGTGTGGCTCAGTGGATTGAGTGCAGATCTATGAAACAAAAGGTCACCAGTGTTTTTCCCAGTCAGGGCATATGACTGGGCTATGGAACAGGTCCCTGGCTGGGGTCATGTGTGCGGCTGAGGGGTGCTGTGTGAGAAACAACCAATGGATGTTTTTCTTACCCAGTGATGTTTCTCTCCCTCCCTTCCCCTCTCTCTAAAAATAAATAAATATAATCTTAAAGTAATTAAACTATTAAAGAAGACACATCTTTCATTTTCACCAATAACTACTGACATATATTTTAAGTGTGTCAGTTATCTCCCATGCGGCATAACAATTATTCTCAATGTCTCAATTTGTTTGCTATCAACTTCAACATGACCCGGAGCATCATCCAGTGAGAAATCTCAAGCACAAAACTTCTCAAACCACCTCTGACACATTTGATTAGTCACAACACCTTTTCCATACACTGCACAAATCTTTTTTGTGTGTTTCAGTTACGTTTTTACCTTTCTTGAAATAATAAAGCATGATATGCTGAAATTTTTGCTTATTTCTTCTATTCTCAATATTAAAATGGCTTACACAAAAATTCATTAATTCTGGTTAGTTATTTTTAAATGCACTCAGCTATGACAGCTGTCACAATACAATCTAACAAAACTGTTCTAAATGAAGTTAAAGACAACTAAGTGCCACTAAAGCTATCTTACAGACAACACCAATTGAACATTTTGTACAACCCAATATATGCTACTATTACTTTCCTAGCTTAAAATCAAAACTCTGGGCCTTTAAATGATAACAAAAAAGAAATAAAAATGTTTATAAACTTTGTGTAATATTGTCTAAAATTTAAAACTTCTTATTTTACCTGAAGTATTGACTTTACAGATGCAGTTTTAATATCTATAAAATGGGTAAAAATACCTTGTACTATTGTGTGTGGATTAAGTAATGAGCCATATATAAAGCATTTAGCATAATGCTAAGTGTATAGTAAATCTTTTATAAAAGTAAATATTAAAACAAATTATAAGATTTAGGGAATTGAATTCTTATATACTAGAGATGTTTTAATTAGTGATACTGAATTGTAAACACACTAAAGCCACTACAAAGAAAGAGATAAATACAAAAAATCATTTTTTATTTGATAAATTTGCCTTATCCAAATATTGTTAGCAAATATTTTCATTTTTATATTCTCATTTTTCTTGAGTTAGTTTTTGGATGTTTGTTTTCAACATTCTATATAGGGCTTATAACTCTACTAAAATACATTAGAAAGTTTATTATATACTTTGATTGATTGTATGCATAACTTACCTTTTCCTCAAAGTATATTAACTCATTTCTTTTAAAGGTCAATTATTAAATGTCCTAAAATTTGTGGCATATTAACTATGGGTCCAGGATCATTGGAATTCCTATGTACATTACAGGTAGATAAAGACATGATGAGGTTAAAAGTTATGTTTCCTAGAAATCCACATTTTTTTAGAACTAGCTAAGAAATCAGCTGAATATGAATAAAACTGTGCTATCGTTTGCATTTTCATCTGGTTCAAAGAATAATGTCTGTCCAATCTCTTGCTAAAAATTATTACATTATTATTTTCTCTTCTTTATCTACTAGTTTATTAATTCTATTAAAGTGATCATCATTCTCTCAATGCTTGAAATAAATCAGTTCTGTAAGAATTTCATAATTTTGCTAGTTTATAATTTTTAGAATTCAACATTCAGCATTTAAAATTTCCAATAATGTTTTTCCTACATTGTTTTTAAATGCATGAGCAGAATATTTCATCCTATGAGCAGGTAATTATAAAGATAAAGCATAAAAGATGCAGCCAGAATTGCGAATAAATTGTAAAATATTCAACAAATAAAATTTAATTTCTCTTTTAAACACTATTTCTCTTTTAATTTCTCTTTTTTTGACATTTTCTCCTCTAAATTTTCCATAATCTAGAGTATATTTTTCAATGTGGAATTTCTGGGTTTGAATTCTAGCTCCAAAACAACTACTCTGAATTTTAGTTACTGCCTCGATAAGTATGGATATAGTAACACTTGAGTCATAGGGTTGTTCTGATTAGAAGATGAAGTGAGGTATTTATGAAACATTTGATACAAGTGAACATTGCAGATATTTGAATAAATTAGAGACAATATTGCTGTTGTTATTATTGTTATTCTATCAGTCCAATATCAAGCACCCACAAATGAGAGGTCCTTTGGCTATCTGTTTAGCTTCTTTGCACTTCTTGCTTCCTGCGGTGGTGCAGGTTTTGGGCCAGGGGAAACTCTGGGCTATGAGACAATGGGAATGGGGTGAAGATTTGGGGTAGGATACAAATGGGTGGGATTGTGCAACAGGCCAAGGAAGTGAGGTGAAGACCTGTGCCAAGAGGATAGGAGGTATGGTGGGCAGAGTCAGATCTGAGAAATTTAGGGCCCACATATAAGAGAGGAGGTGTTATTGAACGAGAACATATAGTTAAGTACCTTTGCTTAGAGTCCAGATTTACCACTTGTAACTCAGTGAGGATACTGGTGTCAGCTAGAGCTTTTTAATTCCTGGCAGTTTACAGTGCATTAGTCTTGAGCAGCTTCAGTCTGAATTCATCTCTCCAGCACAAGAAAAAGGTAGGACAGAAGGAGAGAGACTCTAATCACTGTATATCTTTTTAGATTCAGAACTTTTGCTACCACCCCCACGCCCTCTAAAACTTTGGCTTATAGAAGGTTGAACTTCTTCGCACTGGAGGAAATACTTAGGGATAAAAGCTTTAAAGTGCAAATGAACTGCAATAACCAATTCTTTTCTATCAATATTTTCATATAAAAGAGAAGGATGAGAAAGCCAAAAGGCATCTGGAATGCTGTCTCAAATGTAATTCCTCTCTCCACTATGAGCTGTTTTTTTTTTTTTTTTAATCAGGGTTATTAAAGTCTAATTTACAAAATTTTCAATCCATGTGACTTTGATGAGGCACAAAGCAACACTTCTTTAGCCATCTTCCTGGACAATTGTGTGAAGGCCATTCATACTGCACCACAAATTGGTGAAATCCAGCTTCCCACACCTCAGCTGTCTATGGTGGAGTGAAAACAGCATCACATCAATGGCCTAGGTGGGATTCTGAGACTATCTAATTCCATTATATCCCAGACTATTACAATTTTACTCTTTTGCTGACTTTCTTGTACCCCACTATGTTTTTAAGACTTATGCACATTATTCTGTGTCCTTTTGAGCATAATATTCCATTGTACACATCTACTATATTTTGTGCATTTATTTCCCTGAAAATTTGTACCTAAGTTGCTTCCAATGCAATCATATATCACTTCTTTTGTACCTCTGCACACATTTCCTGGAATATATTTAGGGGAACTGCCAGGCCATGTGGTATATGCATCCTGCAGTGCTCTGAGCACTGCCAGGAAGAAGGGGCCTGTTGCTTTTCTTGACTGTCAAGATCCACACGATTCCTGTTTGTCCATATTCTCACCAATATTTGTCTAATATGTCTGATTTTTGCCAAAGTGATTGGCATAAAAGGATGTTTCATGATTTAATTCACACCTATATGAAAATTAGTGTAGTTGCTTAGCTCTTCATATTATTATTTTTCTATTGGGTACTATTGAGTTTCTCATCTTTTTCTTTTCAGGGCAAGAGTTTCTTATATCTTTTAAATATAATTGATAGTTAATTTTTGTGCTTATCTTATGAAATAAAGTGGGAATTAGAAAGAAGGACAGTGAAAGAGCAAATGTAGCAGAATATTAAGAACTGTTGAATATGGGTTGTATCATGCTATTCTTTCTATTGTATGTTTGAAAAATTAAAAATGTGACTACACTTTTTTCTTTTCATCAACAGATCTCTTAGACCACAGGTAGCAAGCACAAGTCCCGTGGACCAAATCTGGCCCTCCATCTATGTATCCAACATGGCAACTTATTTCTACCCAGCAGCAGTGCCAAGCTCTCGCTTAACTGTTAAGGAGCAGTTACATTTATACAGTCCTAAAATTACATTTGGCTCTTTGAAGGCAACTGTGAGGCTGATGTGGCCCCCAGTGAAAATGAGTTTGACACCCCGCTCTTAGCTGTTATGATGGTTACCTTCAGAGCTGAAACATAGAAGGTATTCATACATACATTTAGCTATTAAAGAAATAATTATCAATAAACTACCATGATACAAGTAGTCCACTAAGCAATATAGTGAATGAGACAAAGTCCCTATTCCTAAGGAGGTGAATCCTATGTCAAGTGAAGGGGGATGGTCAATAAATAAGTAACATGTAAAGGAAAAAAATAATTTCATGTAGTAACACACATTCTGAAATCCAGAAAAGAGTGTGTATTATAGTGCCCGGGGAGGCCCAGTTTACTTTGAATGTGACATCAATAAACTAAAGTGAAAAAAACATTGGATTAAAGTTAGAGAAGGGTGATAGGAGTTTGTGGACTTTGGAATCTGACAGATCTGGATTTAAACTTTGCTGTCTTTACCAGGTAAAGGCTCGGAAAGGCTTGGATTTAGATCTTATTTTATTCCATGGCAAATAATAGATTTAAAAAATATTGTATTGATTATGCTATTAGTTGTCCAAAATTTTCCACCTTTGCTCCCCCACCCAGCAACCCTCACTCCCTCTGGCAATCCCTCTTCCTTTGTTCATGATCAAGGGTCATTCATGTAAGTTCTTTGGCAACTCCATTTTCTATACTTGCTCTTAATGTCCCCCTGGCTATTTTGTAACTACCAACTTGTACTTCTTAATCTCTTCACCTTTTTCTCCATTGCCCCAGACCCCCCTCTCAACTGGTTACCATCCAAATGCTATCCATATCTGTGATTCTGTTTCTATTCTGCTTGTTTGCTTAGTTTGTTTTTAGAATCAATTGTTGATATTTATTTATTGCCATTTTAATAATCATAGTTTTGATATTCTTTTTCTTAAATAAGTCCCTATAATATTTCATATGATAATGGTTTGGTGATGATGAGCTCCTTTAGCTTTATCTTGTCTGAAAAGCATTTTATCTGTGCTTAGATTATAAATGAACTCTGGATAGAGTATTCTAGGTTGTAGGTCCTTGTTTTTCATCCCTTTGAACACCTCTTGCCAATTCTTTCTAGCTGCAAAATTTCTTTTGAGAAATCATCTGACTGTCTTATGGGAACTCTCCTGTAGGTAATTGCTTGCTTTTCTCTTGCTGTTTCTAAGATTCTCTCTTTATCTTTAACCTTTGCATTTTAATTATGATGTGTCTTGGAGCGGTCCTCTTTGCATCCATCTTGTTTGGAACTCTGTGCTTCCTGGGTTTGTATGTTTATATCCTTCACCACATTAGGGAAGTTTTTTTTCATTATTTTTTCAAATAGGTTTACAATTTCTTGCTCTTTCTCTCCTGTTTTTGGCAGCCCTATAATACAAATGTTGGTACACCTGAAGTTTTCCCAGAGACTCTTTACACTATCCTTGTTTTTTTGTATTCTCTTTTTCTTCTTGCTATACTGATTGGATTCTTTTCCTTCCTTATATTCCAAATCATTGACTTGATTTTGGCTTCATCCACTCTATTGTTGATTCCCTGTAAATTGTTCTTTATTTCAATTAGTGTCTCCTATTTCTGGTTGGATCATTTTTATGTTTTTTAAGTACCCACTGAGTTCCTTGAGCACCCTTATAACCAGTGTTTTTGAACTCTGCATCTGATAGATTGCTTATCTCCATTTCATTTAGCTCTTTCTCTAGAGTTTTGTTCTGTTCTTTCATTTGGGCCATATTTCTTTGTCTCCTCATTTTGATAGCCTCCCTGTGTTTCTTTCTATGTATTAGGTAGAGCTGCTTTGACTCCATGTTTTGGAGCATGGCTTAATGTAGTAGGTATCCTGTAAATTTAGTGGCCCAGCCTCCCCTATCCCTCACGCTGGGTAGTGAAGGTGCACTTTTTGAGTTGAGTGAGTATTCCCTCCTCTTGTAGTGGAGTTTTAACTCTGTTGGCAGGTCAATGGGGAGGATTTACCCAGGTCAGACCACTGATAGGTTTGTCTGTGACCACTGGCCACCAATCACCTCCTTCTGTGGGATGTGGATGTGGTTGGGTGGAAGTGCTCCAATGTGGTCTGTAAATTCACTGGGTGCATAGGCTCTGTGGTTTCCTGGGTGGTTCAGGTAAAGGTCAGCTACTGCCTGTGTTCTGTGTAAGACCACTTGGCATAAGCTAAAAAAGTGATCTGCAGATGGCTGCTGCTAATGCCAGGCCTTGTGAACACTTAGTGAGAGGTATGGGAGGGCTGGGCTCAGCTGTTGCTTGTTGTCAATTTAGAAAGATCTGAAGCCTGTGCCTAGCCCAGCCATTTACATGGAAAAGCCACAGTTACCAGCTTGGGTGGGCCTATAAGCTGGATGGGGTGGAGATGTAGGTAATCCTCAGGACAGCACTAACTGTGTTGTAGCCAGGTTGAGTCTCAGATGTGGTGCCACTGCATTGTGGTTCTGTGTGTGGGAGGCCTCAGGAAAGGAACAGTGGCCGCTGTCTGCAGCTCTTGCCCTGATGCCAAGCACTTCAGTTCTTCCCCAATTGCCAATGGTGCCCTTCAAAGTAACCCCCTGGAGCTGGAGCCAAGAGGGAGTGAATCTGAATAAGTACTTGTGCAGGGCCCTCCAAGATAAGATGCCTGAGAATCCTGAAGTTTCTTCCACTGACCCAACCCCTGCTGATTTTTACAGTTGGAGGTTATGGGACTTATATTCCTGGCAATGGAACACTGGCTGGGTGGTCTGACACAGGGCTTGGGACTCTTGCTCCCAAGGTATTCCTCTAATTTATATCCACCACATGTGGGTGTGGGACCAGCCTATTCTGCGTTTTTGGATCTTCACCCCTCTACCCCTCCTATGGCCCCATCCATCATGTTTGGATGAGTGTGGTTTCTTTAATTCCTTAGTTGTTGGGCTTACATATAGCTCAATTTTCTGACAGTTCTGAGTGATATTTGATCTGTAGTTTAGCCATAATTTTACTTTGGTTGTGTGAGCAGCTGAGCCACATTTACCTGTACCTCCATCTTGACCAGAATTCCAAATAATAGGTTTTTAATAAATGCTTTCTTGTTCTTGTTCATTAATTACTGAATGGAACAGTGAACCACCACTAGGAGGGGGTGCAACCAATACAGGAAAGAGAGTGAATAATAAATAATAAATCAGAAAAAAGAGGAGGAAGAGAGGAATCAGGAACAAACAGCAAGAAAGATGAGAGAAATAGCAAAGAGGATGAGGACAGAAATGCAGCAGCTCAAGGTCAGTGAAGGGATTAGTAGGATTTATTACATAAATATATTACATAAATATATTTATTATATAGAAACAATTCAGAACTGGTACCATAATTAAACATAGACCAAGTAGACATATCTCTTCTTTTGAGTTTATGAGACAATGTTAACATTAGGTGTTTACCCTACTTGGCATTTTAAGGAAGCTGATTTTTTTTCATAAAGTCAGTGTGTTAGTGTGAAACCTTCAAGGTGTGCAGGGGTAGATTTGAATGAAGTTGGGCCAATCAGAGGGAGAATAGGCCATGGTTTTTATGAGCTTGAGAAAAGGGCTAGAGTTATTGTTCAGAGAAGTGTCTGGCAACCTTTCCATTCTATACCTTGATTTTAAGAGGTTTTCAAATTTAGTTCTTATAAATCACAACAGGTTGGAAATTGGCAGCTGTTTCTTAGACCAGATGCAGTGTTCATTAAAGGAAAAATGTGTATTGAAAATGGTCTCCTCAAGTGTAGGAGAAAAAGGGGAGGAGAAGAAAAGAATTTCCCTGGAATTATGCTGAAGATTTTTTAAAATATATTTTATTGATTCTGCTACTACAGTTGTCCCATTTCCCCCCTTCATTCCCCTCCACCCTGCACACCTCCTCCCACCCCCATTCCCCCCTTTAGTTCATGTCCATGTGTAATAAGTTCTTTTGCTTCTACATTTCCCACACTATTTTTGCCCTCTCCCTGTTTATTTTCTACCCACCATCTATGCTACTTATTCTCTGTACCTTCCCCCCTTCCTCCCACTCCCCTGTTGCTAACCCTCCATGTGATTTCCATTTCTGTGTTTCTGCTCCTGTTCTACCTATTTGCTTAGTTTGCTTTTGTTTTAGGTGTGGTTGTTAATATCTGTAAGCTTGCTGTCTTTTTCCTGTCCTATTTTTGATCTTCTTTTTCTTAGATAAGTCCCTTTAACATTTCATATAATAAGGGTTTGGTGATGATGAACACCTTTAACTTGACCTTATCTGAGAAGCACTTTATCTGCCTTTCCATTCTAAATGAAAGCTTTGCTGGATAGAGCAATCTTGGATGTAGGTCCTTGCCTCTCATGACTTGGAATACTTCTTTCCAGCCCCTTCTTGCCTGTAAGGTCTCTTTTGAGAAATCAGCTGACAGTCTGATAGGAACTCCTTTGTAGGTGACTGTGCCCTTATCCCTTGCTTCTTCTAGAATTATCTCCTTCATTTTAATCTTGGGTAATGTAATTATAATGTGCCTTGGTGTATTCCTCCTTGGGTTCAACTTCTTTGGGACTGTCTGAGCTTCCCAAGCTTCCTGGAAATCTATTTCCTTTGCCGGATTGGGGAAGTTCTCCTTTATTATTTATTCAAATAAGTTTTCTACTTATTGCTCTTCCTCTGCCCCTCTGATACCCCTATAATTCGGATGTTGGAATGTTTAAAGATGTCCTGGAGGTTCCTAAGCCCCTCCTCATTTTTTTTAATTTCTGTTTCTTCCTTCTTTTCTGATTGGATGTTTGTTTCTTCCTTCTGGTCCTGTCCATTGACTTGAGTCCAAGTTTTCCTCTCATCAGTATTGGTTCCCTGTGCGTTTTTCTTCATTTCACTTATGTAGCCTTCTTTTGTTCATCTAATTTGTGACCAAAATCAACCAATTCTGTGAGCATCCTGATCACCAGTGCTTTGATCTGTGCATCTGATAGGTTGGCTATCTCTTGGTTGCATAGATGAATTGACTCTGGAGGTTTGATCTTTCCTCCCATTTGAGCCATTTTTTTTTTTTGGTCTTGTTGCACTTGTTACATAGTGAGGGGTGAAGCCTTAGGTGTTCCCCAGGGCGGGGTAGCCCAGTTGCTGGGTAGTGATGCTATATGTGGGGGTACAGTCCGAGAGGGAACAATGGTGCTTACTCTGCTCTCTTTAGGATTCCAGTTCCTTCTGCTCCTTCCTCCAAGCAAATTGGGCCCTTCTGGTGCTGATTTTCATGTGGGTGGGCTTGTGTATGTTCTAGCACCCTGTGGGTCTCTCCAGCAAACTCTCCTGTGAGGCTGGGAGTCTCTCCCAGCACCTTAATCCCCACAAGCATTTTTATGTTTTATTTCCTGGCACTGGGACCCTGGGTTGCGAGGTTTGTCCAGCTCCCCATTTTGCCTGGATTATCTGCGCACAAATGTGGGACCATATGGTCAGCTAGCCACCTTGCTTGGCCTCACTGGGTCTGCCCGTTGCCACCCAGTGCCCAGGGTCCACTAGCCGCTGCCTGTATGCCTGAGATCTGCCAGCTACTTCCTGCGTGCCCAGGTCTGCCACCCTTCACTTATCCCTGCTGTGACTTTGCCCCTCTTACTGGTCTGGATGAATGGTTGTCAGACTGTCGTACAGTTCAGTTTTCTGTCAGTTCTGTTGTTTTCTTGTTTCTAAATCTTTGTTGTGCTTAATTTTGATTGTGCAAGGAGGGTCCACCTACACCTCCATCTTGGCTGGAAGTAAAGATTTTTTTGATTAAGAAAATTCTAATGCATAATGATATAAATTAGGAAATTAGTGTCATATAGATCCACAGCTGTATATAGAATCTCAGATATGATAAGGAAGTCTAGAGGGGCTGAGAAGCATCCAGAGTTAGTTCATATTGATATAGGCATAGAAATAGGGATTCAGAAACCCAGAGAATAAATCTACATTAAGTAATGAATATCAAAAGGAAGATGGTGGCACAGTAGGAGGAGGCAGATTCCACTTCCCCCTACACATGGGAGAAAAACCTAGCCAATCTACAGAGGAACAGAGCAGATGGCCAATGGTACCACAGCATATATGAAATAGGAGATCAAAATCTGTAGTGGACATTGAAAAGCCAGATGGTAAGGAGAATGCATCAGGACAATAAGAGCCCAGGAATAAGCACGGAGAACAGGGCGGCTGAAGCCCTGGGCCCAGCGCTTGCCGGGTCTGCCACAGGACTCTAGTGAGGGAGCTGGGTCAACTGCTCACTCCCTGGCCAAACAAGGGTTGAGCAGCAATGGGAGAGATCTGGTTGCTTGAAGTTGCAGAGAGAGAAGTTAAGGTCTGAGTGGCAAACACGCTGGGGCTGTGAACACCCTCACATAGCCCTGGGTGGAGTGCATGCCTGGAACCTGTGTGACTAGGGGTGCCCGCAACTGGAGGAAGGAGCTTTGTGGAAGCCCACACGGCAAACCCAGGGAGTGGGAGAGATCCATGGGAGAACCAGAGCCCATGCATGTGAAACCAGGGAGCCTGCATGCCAGTTAACGTAAGGTGAGCATGCTCATTGCAGAAACCAGAAACCTGGAACCCACACTCCTAAACTCAGGCAGTGTGCGCTCTATGTAGGAGAACCATAGCTCTCCCCATAAAACTGGGGAGTGCGCAAAACGCGGGAAACTCATGGAGCTCACACTCGTAAACCCAGGCAGCCTGTACACTCTGTAGAAAACGCGGAACTCGCACCTGTAAACCAAGGATGGTGGGTGCACGCACCAAAGGAGACCCAAGCTCACACCCATAAACTCGGGGAAAGTGCACACCTGGCAGCAGGCCCAGAGCCCACACCCTGAGGCCCTGATCTGAGAGGCTCCGAGCTAGTCCTGGGAGAGCAGCCCAAAGCTAACTGAGTGCTGAACAGGGAGAAAAGCAATACCATCAGCCCTCAGTGGTTGCAGCCAGCAAGACCAGAAAAACTGGCTTGCAAGTTTGAAAACAGCAAGAGGTTTTTTTAAAAATATTTTTTAAAATTTTTAAATTATTTTTAGCTTTTTTACCCCTTAACTCCTTTTGCTTCTTTTTACTTATTTCTTGTTTTATTCCTTCTTCCTTTCAAATTTTATCTCTTCTTCCTTACTCTTTTTTTCTTTTATTTGTTCATTTTTTTCCTCTTTTCTCTTTTTAAATACCCATGAGTGAGACAAACAAAACAAAACAAAACAAAACAAACAAACAAAAAAAAACACAACACACCCTGGAACTGTGAAAAAAACAGAGCTGGTCCCAAAGAGGGGGCATCCGAACAGCTGAGAGAGTGGAAGCTGTGAACACCAGGACACCTGAAGGAGACTGCACCACTGAATCTCACAGGTATTCTACCACAGAAGTTCACACCAGAAACCCAGGGAGCCAGAACAGATCAATTTAAGAAGCTGAGGCTAACAAGAAGAGCCTCACAAACAATGGGAAGACAAAGAAACAATCCCCAAATGAAAGGAAAGGAGGAAGCCCCAGAAAGAATGCTAAATGAAATAGAGGCAACTCAATTACCAGATAGCTCAAAGCAATGGTTGTCAGGAAGCTCCAAGAGCTCTCAATGAGCTACCAGAAAGTACAGGGAAGCTATGATGAACTCACTACAAACTATATCAACATGAAAAAGGAAATAGAAACTATCAACAAGGGCCAAGAGGAAATGAAGAGTACAATTTCTGAACTGAAGAACACAGTAGAAGGTATGAAAAGCAGAATTGATGAAGCAGAAGATTGGATCAGTGAGTAGGAGGACAAAGTAGAAAAAAACACCCAGAAGAGCAAGAAAAGGAAAAGACGCTCAGAAAAAATGAAGAGGGATTAAGAGAAATGCAAGACAATATGAAACATAATAATATTCGTATAATAGGGATTCCAGAAGGAGAAGAAGTGCAAGATAGAAAACCTATCTGAAAAGGTAATGATAGAAAACTTCCCTAATTTGATGAGAGAAAAAGTCACACAAATTCAGGAAACACAGAGAGTCCTAATCAAGAGGAATCCAAAGAGGCCCACTTCAAGACACATCATAATTAAAATGGCAAAATTCCTAGACAAAGAGAGAATCTTAAAGGCACCAAGGGAGAAAAAAGAAGTGACATACAAGAGAGCCCCGATAAGGTTAGCAGCTGAGTTCTCAATGGAAATGCTCCAAGCCAGAAGTGAATGGCAATAAATATTCCAAGTAATGAGAACCAAAGGCCTGCAACCAAGACTACTTTACCCAGCAAGGCTTTCAAACAAGATAGAAGGCCAAATAATGAGCTTCCCAGACAAAAGAAGTCTAAAAGAATACATGTCTACTAAACCAGTGCTGCAAGAGATACTAAAGGGACTGCTTTAAGGAAAGGAAGGAAAAGAGAGAGAGAGGGAGAGGAACACAGGTACCAAAATGACAATGAATAAGTTCCTATCAGTAATAACCTTAAATGTAAATGGATTAAATGCTCCAATCAAAAGGCAAAGAATAGCTGAATAGATAAGAAAGCATGACTCACACATATGCTGCCTACAAGAGACCCACCTCAGAACAAAAGACCTACACAGACTCAAAGTGAAAGGCTAGAAACAAATTTTCCAAGCAAATAGACAGGAAAAAAAAGCCAGGGTAGCAATACTCATATCAGACAAAACAGACTTCAAAAGAAGGGCCATAAAGAGAGACCCAGAAGGTCACTTCATAATACTCAAGGGAAGAATCCACCAAGAAGACATAAACATTGTAAATACATATGAACCCAACATAGGAGCACCTAAATACATAAAGAAAATATTAGAGGACTTCAAGAAAGATATTGATAGCAACACAATTATAGTAGGGGATTTTAACACCCCACTGTCAAAAATGGACAGATCTTCCAAACAAAATATCAACAAAGATATTGTGGCATTGATCAACACTCTAGATGAAATGGACTTAACTGATATATATAGAGCCCTTCATCCCAAAGAAGCTAAATACATAGTCCTTTCAAATGCACATGGAATATTTTCAAAGATAGACCACATGATAGGACACAAAACAAGCCTTAACAAATCCAAGAAAATTGAAATAATACCAAGCATTTTCTCCAATCACAAGGGACTGAAACTAGAAACCAACCCCAAGGGGAAAGACCCCAAACCCTCAAAATCATGGAGATTGAATAGCATGTTATTAAACAATGAATGGGTCAAGAATGAAATTAGGGAGGAAATAAAAAAGTTTCTGGAAACAAATGAAAATGAACTCACAACTACCCAAAACTTGGGACTCTGCTGTGTCCCATAGGCAGTTCTCAGAGGAAAGTTCATAGTGATACAGGCCTACCTAAAAAAGATAAAAACACTTCAAGCAAACAACTTAACCCTACACCTACAAGAACTAGAGGAACAACCACAAAATTAACCCAGAGCAAGTAGGAGGAAGGAAATAACCAAGATCAGAGCAGAATTAAATGACATAGAAAATAAAAGCACAATTCTGAGTATCAATGAATCCAGGAGCTGCTTCTTTGAAAGGATAAACAAAATCCACAAGGCTTTAAGCAGGCTCATCAAGAAAAAAAGAGAGAGGATTCAAATAAACACACTCAGAAATGAAAGAGAAGAGATTACAACTGACACTACAGAAATACAAAGGATTGTAAGAAATTACTAAGAAGAACTGTATGCCAAGAAATTTGAAAACCTAGGTGAAATGGACAAGTTTCTGGAAAAATATAATCTTCCAAAACTCAAGAAGAAGCAGAAAGTCTGAACAGACCAATAACAGCAGATGACATTGAAGCAGCAATAAAAAAACTCCCAATACACAAAAGCCCTGGACCAGATGGTTTCACAGGAGAATTCTACAAAACATTTAAGAAAGAGCTAACCCCTATCCTTGGCAGACTATTCCAAAAAATCCAAAATAATGGAAGACTCCCAAACTCTTTTTATGAAGCCAGCATCACCCTAATCCAAAACCAGATAAAGACACAACAAAGAAAGAAAACTTCAGGCCCATATCACTGATGAACATAGATGCTAAAATCCTCAACAAAATATTGGCAAACCACATCCAACAATACATTAAAATGATCATACACCATGACCAAGTGGGATTCTTCCCAGGGATGCAAGGATGGTTCAACATTCACAAATCAGTAAATGTAATACATCATATAAACAAAAGCAAAGACAAAAATCACATGATCATATCAATAGATGTGGAAAAAGCGTTTCATAAGGTACAGCACCCATTTATGATAAAAACACTCAGCAAAGTGGGAAGAGAGGGAGCATTCCTCAACATAATAAAGACCATATATGAGAGACCTACAGCCAACATCATACTCAACAGGGAAAAACTAAAATCTTTTCCACTAAGATCAGGAGCAAGACAAGGTTGTCCACTTTCACCACTTCTATTCAATATAGTATTGGAAGTCTTAGCCACAGCGATTAGACAAGAAAAGGAAATAAAAGGCATCCAAATTGGAAAGAAGAAAAGAAAACTGTCATTGTTTGCAGATGACATGATAGTGTACATAGAAAATCCTATAGACTCGGCCAAAAAATTTCTTGACCTAATAAATGTATTTGGCCAAACAGCTGGATACAAAGTCAATATCCAGAAATCAAAGGCATTTTTATATACTAATAATGAAACAGCAGAAGCAGAAATCAAGAAAAATATCCCATTTGATATAGCAAAAAGAAAAATAAAATGTCTAGGAATAAACCTAACCAAGGAGGTAAAGACCTGTATGCAGAAAAGTACACGACACTGAAGAAAGGAATCAAGGAAGACAGAAACAAATAGAAACATATACCATGTTTGTGGGTCGGAAGAATTAACATCATCAAAATGTCCATACTACCCAAAGCAATTTACAGATTCAATGCAATGCCTATTAAAGTACCAATGGCATATTTCACAGACATAGAACAAACGCTTCAAAAATTTATATGGGTGGACTTCCGGCCAAGATGGAGGTGTAGGCAGACACACTGTGCCTCCTATCACAACCAAAATTAAGGATAACAAAGATTTAGAAACAAGAAAACAACCAGAACTCAGAAAATCGAACTGTTTGGAAGTCCAACAAGGATTCATCCAGACCAGTAAGAGGGGCGGAGTCGCAGCAGGAAAAAGCAGAGGTGTGGACAGGGCACACAGGCAACAGCAGCTGGCAGCCCCCAGGTGCACAGGTGGTGACTAGCAGAACCCAGGCACGGGGTGGCAACTGTGCAGAACCAGTGAGGCCGCACAAGGCAGCTGGCTGACCGGGTGGTCCCACATTCACGCTCGGATAATCCAGGGAGAGGGGAAGCAGTGGAAGGGAGGGGAATCCAAGAGTGAGAGGAGCAAACGCCATTGTCTCCTCTCAGACCCTGCCCCCACATAAAGCATCACTACCCAGCAACTGGGCTGTCCTGCCCTGGGGAACACCTAAGGCTCCACCCCTCGCTACCTAACAGCCACGACTAGATAAAAAAAAAAAAAAAAAAAAAAAAAAAAAAAAAAAAAAAAAAAAAAAAAAAAGAAAAACAAAAACAACAACAACAAAAAAAAAAAAAACAAAAAACCCCCAAAAACCCAGAAATGAAAATGGCTCAAACCGGAGAACAAATCAGAGACCCAGAGCCAATTTATCTAAGCAACGAAGAGATTGCCAGCCTCTCAGATGCACAATTCAAAGGCCTGGTGATCACGATGCTCACAGAATTGGTTGATTTTGCTCACAAATTAGATGAAAAATGAAGGCTACAACAAGTGAAATGAAGAAAGATGCATGGGGAACCAACAGGGATGGGAGGAAAACTGGGACTCAAATCAATGGAGTGGACCAGAAGGAAGAAAGAAACAACCAAACAAAAAACGAGGAAGAAACAAGAATTCAAAAAAATGAGGAGAGGCTTAGGAATCTCCAGGACATCTTTAAATGTCCCAACATCCGAATTATAGGGGTACCAGAAGGGGAAGAAGAAGAGCAACCAGTGGAAAACTTATTTGAACAAATAATAAAGGAGAACTTCCCCAATCTGGTGAAGGAAATAGTCTTCCAGGAAGTCCAGGAAGCTCAGAGAGTCCCAAAGAAGTTGGACCCAAGGAGGAACACACCGAGGCACATTATAATTACATTACCCAAGATTAAAATGAAGGAGAGAATTCTAGAAGCAGCAAGGGATAAGGGCACAGTCACCTACAAAGGAGTTCCCATCAGACTGTCAGCGGATTTCTCAAAAGAGACCTTACAGGCAAGAAGGGGCTGGAAAGAGGTATTCCAAGTCATGAAAATCAAAGGCCTACATCCAAGATTGCTGTATCCAGCAAAGCTGTCATTTAGAATGGAAGGGAAGATAAAGTGCTTCTCAGATAAGGTCAAGTTAAAGGAGTTCATCATTGCCAAGCCCTTATTATATGAAATGTTAAAGGGACTTATCTAAGAAAAAGAAGATAAAAATATAAACAGTAAAAAGACAGCAAACTCACAGGTATTAACAACCAGACCTAAAACAAAAGCCAACTAAGGAAACCACTACAACAGGAGCAAAAA
>PVKU01010985.1:12362-47445 GCA_004027475.1 Anoura caudifer | reverse complement strand
TCCTTGGTTTATATTCCTAAGACATAATCAGTCTTTAGATGTATGCTTATACATATTCACTATTTATCACCAGATATCCCAAATGACTTACACTCACACTTAGAATAACTCCTTATTCTTCTAGGCTTCTTCTATTTTAGGGACACTTTCTTAACAATTGCGGTAAACTCACGCTCAGTTTATGTGAATAGTTCATGATGATTCAGACTTATCGGTGTCATATTGTTTACTTCATTCCCCACTCCTACCCCATATCTTCTCTTTTTCTATTTCCTTTTTCATCTTTCTAGAGAACATTCTATAGTAATTAATGTTTTCAAAGAGGGTCAACTTCCCATGCTTATTTTACTCTCACATCTGAATAATAGCTTTTCCTAATGGAGAACTCAAGATTTGAATCCCTCAGGATTTCACAGATATTGTTCCATATTAACCCGCATCATGTTAGAAAAACAAAAAACAAAAATATCCAGCATCATTCTGATTTTCGTTCCTTACTAGGACACCTCTTTTCTTTTCTCTTTAGAAATTTATAAGATTTTCTCTTTCTCCCAGTAGTTCATAAATTTTACCTTAATAGTGCTAGGTTTCTTTTTGCAATATTATTGTTCTATATGCTATGTTATATTTTAACCAGGCAACTAGTTTTTTATTGAATATTGACTCCACGGGAAAATGAAATCACTAAAACAGAGGCAAATGCATTTTAAATTTTAATAGATTTTTCAAATCAGACCATTGAATTGTATGATTTCTAGACACTATTGTCATTAATAACAAAGTCCTCAAAACTATCCCAGGAGGTAGTCACTATTACTGTCCGTATTTTACAGATGAGGAAACTGAAGTACATAGAGTAAGTGACTAGCCCAAGAGGACAGAGCTAATGAGCACTGGTGTTGGGACTTACATGGTGGCCCACATTCTTAACCCTATCACCATGCCTCCCCTCTGTGCTGCTTTGTGCAGCCATCACCATCTTTCACAACATCCAGAACATCCTAATCTTCCCCACTGAAACTCTGAACCCATTTACATCAATGCCCTGCTATCCCCTTCCCCAGCCCAGCAACTACCACTCTGCTATCTGTCTCTGATTCTGCCTTCTAGTTACCTCCTGTAAGTGGAATATACAGTATTTGTCCTTCCATGTTTGACGTATTTCATATGTCCTCACAGTTCAGTCTTGTTATAGATTGTGTAAGAATTTCTTTGCTTTTAAAGGCTGAATTATTATTCACTGTATGTATATGTTACTTTTTTATCCATTTATTCATCAATGGGATTAAGTTATCTACCTTTTGATTATTGTGAATAATGCTATTATAAACATAGGTGTACAAATATCTGTTCAAGTCCTTGCTTTTCTTGCTTCAGAGTATACAACTAGAAGTGAAATTGCAGGATCAAATAGTAATTCTACGTGCACTTTTTTAAGGAATTGCCATACCATGTTCCACAGTGACTCTATCATTTTACATTCCCATCAGCAATGCACAAGGGTTTTAATTTATCCACATCCTTACCAACAGTTCTTATTTTTTATTTTGTTTTACTTTTTAATCAAAAGACTAATACCATCTCTGAGCTTGGAACAATATTCTTTTATTTTTACCTTGGTTATATCATTCCTTCCATTTTGTCTTGTTTCTCCTTATGAGCATTTTACAAGGTAGATAGATAATGGGATTTTGAAACATTTTACATGCTCTGCGAATATTTATACCTCATATACTGAATAACATCTTTCCTTCCAAGTATATTTCACAGTTTTCATCTCTGATTTTTTGCACTACATTCTAGAAAACTTCTTGGCTGTATCTGCTATAGAACTGGTTTGTTTTTCAATCACTCCTATCAGTTTTTTGATTGATATTTTTAGGTAGTCTGATTTACTTCAGCAGTTGAAGCATATGAATTTAGTTTGTATTTTTCAATTGCTCTGTAGCTGACACCTAACTAATCCTTTCTTGAGGTAGTCTTCCTTCTCCCTAAATTTCACAAGAATCCAAAGAGTTTGTTCCAGTCAGTGGTTGTAGTTCTTCTGTCAACAAGCTAATAGAACACTTGAGTATGATGAATCTGCTGATTGCTTCTATCATTGATACACAAGGACACTTTTGAAAGCTACTCTGCAACCTTGTCCATCACTACAGTTATGACTGCAGAGGTACAGGTTCCTGCATGAGCTTAACTTATGCCCAAGACATACCCTCCAGGAATATAGGTCTTTCAGTTCACATTCAAGCTTAATCATTATTTGGTACTACAACCACTCTGCCAGGGTGATTAGGTTCACAGGTATTTCTGGTCTTGGCTGCATGATACCCCATACCCAATCCTCCCCAACTCAACCTTTCCTCTTATTCACCTATACAGATTCTACTTTCTCCCAAATGAGATCCTTCCAGGGACACCTCAGTGTCCTGTATGCCACTCAACCTTTAGCCAACCTGGTTAGTCAGAGATGGACTAACAAAATTGAACCTCAAAAGGAAGGGAGTTAACCTTTCCTCTTGATTAATTGTGTCTACCCTATGAAAATATTCTTCTCCAGTAATCAATTCAGCATTCCAAAGCAAGATTAAAGGCAGCTTTGGGCAGCCAAAGAAGTTTATATTATTTTGTTTCACTTGGACAGTGGTTTAATTGTGTACATTTAGGTGGCCCTTTTCTGAACATAAATTAGCTCCAGAGTGACTGATCTTATCTATATGTATCAAGAAGCTTTGGGAAATTAAGAACTTCACATTTTACATCATTTGCTCTGTTACATTTATTTCAACAATTGTGTGGAAGTTTTTAAGTTTCTATATTTCCTCTCCTATTCTTTACTTTTTTTGAACAGCCTGTTCTAGCTTATGTGAATTTGCTAGCCCCTCATATCTTCCTGAAGATACTAATTAAATTATTTTAATAATCTTTTCTTTATTTCTCCAGAAAGTTAATTCCCTCAAGAATTGCTTTGATTTGCTGAGTCTGGTAACTTGTTTTTATGCTGTTATGTTTCCTTAAATATCTGGAGATTCTTAATGGTTCACTTGTACTTACAAGAGAAGTTTTTGGATCTTTAATACAAGTGGCCAATGTGAAAATCTCAGTTCCCTTGGTAGTGAATTTGATTGCAAATGACAGAAGCCATGGACATTTGGCACGAGCTCCTGTCTGTCATCAGAGACTCCTCTCTACGAGGGTGGGTGGGAGCATGCTGTCTGGATGTGGAAAGGTTGCAGCTGATACTACATGGGAGTACCACCTAACTTCTCTTTGTAGCTCCAGCTGTCACTGTAAAAGTTCCCAGCCCATTCCCAAAGGCAGAATGAAACTACTCCTTATTAATTCTCGAATGTTTGTATCAGCTCTGCTGGAGCAGGGTGGGTATGCCTTTTCTAGCTGTTTTGAATGGCCTCATTTTATTGGTCATTATATTAAGTATTCAACAAATGATTCCTGCCCCTAGCTCCTAATGACTATGATCTTGGGGTTTTTCCAAAGTAGTTCTGTTTATAAGAAAAACAAAACAAACAAAAAAAACCACCCCCCTTTTCCCTCCATTACTATTCTCTTTCATTTGTACTAATTGCATTTATTAGTTTTATTTGGTTACTCTATTAATCCAATCCCATCTGCTTCATATCCCCCAGAAATTTTTTGCCTCTGCTGGTATCTGTCATGTTTCATAGTGCTGTTGCATTGTTTTTCTTATTTTTATATGTATTCACTCATCTCAGTGGATCTGTGGGGACAGAAAAGGAAATGTGTGTGCTTAGTCAGTTGGGCAGAAGGCACTTAACTCCCACATGACATTTTCTCTGTATTTTTTTCACGTTTATTTTTATTTCATTACTTTTTATTTGGTTTATTTGAATGCCTTTTTAGACACAAGCTATTGAGAAGAACACTGGCATGGGAGTTATGATTCTTTCATTCTAATCTTGTTTTACCATTATTGAACAGTGCCTAGTGTATAGTAGGTGTTCAGTATGTATTTTTGTACAGATGAATGGAGGAAGTAAATTAACATCCTTTCCACACCTCAGCTTTCTCCAATGTAAAATTAGGAGGCCTCTGCAAATAATCACAAATTATGATTCTTGTAGGGCTGAACAGAAAGCCTTCATTATCAGTTAACAGGAGGTGCCAAGTGGAGAGATGCTCCCAGTGCATGCACAGGAACGCAGTGAGATGCAAGCACATAAAAGGCAACCTAAGACAGAAAACTGTGATCAAAAACCTAAAAGGAAACCTCTGACATCAGAGACTTGGGAAGTTCAAAGCAATAATAATTAGGCTTAACAGCTGACTCTCAGGGGGACTCCAGAACTGTGATCAGGCCAGAGGACAGCTGAGCACCGAATTAGTCCACAGCAAGATAAAAACACAGTCTGCCTTTAGAAAGACCCTTGTTAACACCCTCTCCCTTTTCTTAAATCCACTTCATAAACACTAGGATAGGTAAAATCCTCTTGACACAGAGCCTGACAATCCTGCTCTGAGAAACTCTCCACATCCCTGCCCCCTTCATCCAGACTTAAACACATTCTGTCCTGTTTTCCAGCGATGGCAAGGTTTTCAAGTCAGGTGGCAAGTCTCACACAAACAGACACAGTTGGGGTAACTCTGGACCATGTGCAACCATCCAAAATAATTCATTAGTAAGGATATTGCTTGGCAAATCTAAGTCAAAATCATAAACAATATATTAGTGAGTTCTTTACATTTTAAATCACCTTGCTACTGTGATAACTGGTATTGTATTATTCTGTTTCTGAGACACCTAAGGAAGCACCAGAGTTTACAAATTTCACACCTGCTTAATGAGTAATCTTCAAACACAGTTACTGGGGGGGACTTGTAAAAGCACAGACTGTTGCCCCCCACCATGCCCAGTCCTTTTCTGACTCAAGAGGTTTAGGGTAATACAAAAGAATTCGCATTTCTAATAGCAGCTGCCTTGGATCCAGCAACTACAGACACATAGAAATCAAAAATTTCTGAGTCTGGTCCTTATGTTTGCTTCAACTCTTTCAGACTATTTTTCCTTGCCTCTTATAATTTTTTGTTGAAAGATGGACATGTTGTATTTGACAATAGGAACTGAGTAAATAGGCCTTTAGTGTGAGGTTTTATGTTTATCTGACCAGGAGTTTCATGTTTGCCGTAGCTGTCGGTGCCAGAGCCTTTAGTTTCCTCCAGTGACATCGTTTTTGTCTGCTATTTTCTTTGTGTTTCCCTAGAAACTCCTTCATAGACAGTCTGCGTCTCAATTGCAATTCACTGTTAGCATACAGGAGCCTCACTGATGTGGCGTTAAGGTATAAGGGAAGCATTCTATAATCTTAGGATTAAGTTTCCATTGTTTTTAATGGGCCTGAATCCCTGAGTTATGACTTTCAGAAATGTTTTTAGCCTTTTTCTTCCCTTTCTGTGAGGCAGAAAGGCTACAGGGGCCCAGTTGTCTACTTGTCCTCCTCTTTGTTAGATAAGGCTCTGGAGAAGTTGGTCCCGGGAGCACAAACCTTTGTTCCTCATGGCAAAGCTCTGGGCTTCTTTCAAGATGGCTACTTTTGTCCTGCCCAAAGCATAAGGGATTTTTCTCTGATATTCACTGTGAGAACTTGGTGGGGATTCTGCAGGTAAATCTCATAAAAGTGTGAGGGTTCTGCCCAAATTGAGTCCCCAGGAGTTTTTAACTTGCCAGGTTGTCTGCTCTCAGCCTCCAGCAGTTGCTCCATTGCCAGCTGTCTTCCCATCAGTGACTGCAGCCTCTTGTGCTTCTCGTGAGCTGTGATGCCATGTATTTGCCTCTCTCTCCAGCTATTTATGTGCCAGTTTGTCCTGTCACCTCATTTTTCTGATGGGCCTAAGAAGAGTTGATTCTCAGTATATTCAGTGTTTTTCTTATTGTGAGGAAAGGAGTGACAGTTTCTGAGAATGTTGGGAGGACACCAGAAATCAGAACTTCTGGGAGACTGTACTTTGAGAACCACTGGCCTACTGAGGAAATCACCACCTTCAGTCAGCCACAGAGTACATGGAAGCTCTAGGTTCTACTACATAGTAACTCCAATACCCACCTAATTACACCATTTTATAGCATTATTTTCCTGTACGTAATGTCTTGTATATCAAAACCAACTCCATAATGTCAGAAAAAAGAGTTAGGATCCACTACCCATCACTGGGAGAGGGTTTCATGACACACATGATTGAGCCTGGTGTTGCCTCCTCCTTATGCACATCCTCAGGTGTATCTTTTGGGACATTTTAGCTACAAATATCAAAAAAAACATGACTAACACTGAGCATTGACTAACATACGGAGAAGTTTAGAAGCATAGTAGAATTTAGGGTGATGATCCCAAAGGCTCAGTTATCAAAGATGCAGGTTCTTTCTACTTCTCACTCTGCTATCCACATCATTCACTTTAGCCCAAGGTCAATTCTCCTTATGTTTTCATGAAGTTATCGGTAGAAATAAAGGTTACATGCTTCCCTGACCATGGCCATTGGAAGAGAGAAAGCACCTTTTCTAAACTATTAAAGAAATGTTTTTTCTTTTCCACTGATAAGGAAAACTTAAGTCATATACTCATCCCCAAACCAATAACTGGTGCCAAAGAAAGTGATGGATTGACTGGCTTAGCCCTAGGTTGCTGAACAGTCATTTCAAGAGGGATGACATATATGTTTGGTTTCAATTAATCAAGAACTAACCAAGAGCTCAGGTAACTCTGCAATCTACAAATGGAAGACTGAATTGGTGGGGGATATGGTGGAGGGGTGGCAAACTATAATGTTTCATAAGCCAGGAAAGGCTTGAAAGGATCTTTAGAGCATAGAATTTTTAACATAATTTTGGCACATAGTAACATGAGTCTAAATTTGAGAGTACACAGCAATAGTGACTAAGATTCAATCCAATGACTCATCTTCAAAATTGCTAGTATTCAATATACAAAGTGACTTGGACATACCATCTTCAAAAGTTAAACCAAAGAGGGGTAGGATCAAGGGTGGGAAGTACAGATGGCTGGGACAGTGGGGCGGGGGGGCAGGGGTGATGGAGACAAATGTACTTGAACAACAATAAAAATGTGAAAATAAAATAAAATAAAATTTCAAAAAAAGTGACTGAAGATATTTCTCTGAAGATATTTTTATAAGAAATAAAATTAGTCTCCTTCTTTCAAAATCTTCAATTTCTTGACTTCACAACTATTTAGCAGGAGAAATATCAGATAAACTTCACATTCTTTTCCTATTTGAACTCCTTTAGGAAGTTGTAGAGCATTATTTTCCTTTTGTATTTCAGCAATTTTTAGTGGGCTTCTTTCTTTTTTTCCTAAACTGATCATTATGGATAAACATAAAATCTCTAAATAGATTTTCCTAGTCAGTTAACCATATTCTTGGGGGGAAACATAAGGTAGAATCATTATTAAAAAGCTTTCTCAGTAATACACACATCTTTATTATGTCAGTCTTTGCCCCCAAAAAAATAAGATTGATAGTAAAATCCACTTAATTTTTTGTTTCTACACAGAATCAAGCCATCTGCCTCAAAATATACCACCAGCCTCTGTTAGATGAATTCACACATTTTAAAGCCCCAAAGTAACCATTTGAATGGAAATTGGACACTTCTTGTCATTTAGGAAGCTTTTTCAAACTGGAAAGGCTTCTCGTTTGTTCAATTAAATGTGTGTATATGTGATGCACTTTATGAAATTTATCCCAAAACAGCGAGGACTGAAATAATATTTGAAACAGATGGCACAGCTGCTGTATTTAGAGAGCTACTTGTGGACATGGAGGGAGACATCGAGGGAACTCTGAAGTGCAAGTCAAAATATTGTTCAGTTAAGACTCTCAACCACAGCCATTAGAGATGGGAAAAATCTCTGTAATGTCAACCCCTTCCCTAATGGAGGTGTGTGGAAAGTGCTAAGATTTAGTCAAGTGGAATTTATACCCTTCTCTGGATGAATTCTTTGCTTCTCAGTTGAGCCTCTAAATTTGAAAATGCTGGATCTGCTGCCTCAAGTTTACTCTCTCTTGAATACTATTTGAAAACCGAGCTACATGTGGAAAGTATGGTGCCCTAGGGGATGTTAAGATAGTTATGTATGCATAGCAGAGAAAAGCAAAGTGGAACATTTAGAGTTGGAAGGGGAGATGGGAGAAAGACCATAGAGATTATTTCATGATTGCCCTAAATTTTAAGAGAGGCCAAAGAAGGTTAAATATCTTACCTCCACCCCACAGAACTGGTCTCCTCAGACTCATCTCAGGCAACCTCCACCACAGACACTGTTTAATAGCAAAAAAAAAAAAAAAAAAAGTTGAGTATATTTGAATTTTATTTTATTTCACTTATTTCATTTTGAATAAGAGTATCACATCTTTTTAAAAAGTCATAATTTTTTTTAAATAAGGCAGATTTAGAATGGCAAAGTAGAGAGAAACATCACTTTTCTTAAAATTATATTAAGGTAAAAGCATTTCACAAAAATGAAAGTATATATGCTCTAATTTCTATAAATAATGTATGTGCGTTAACAGGCTACTTGGCTAAATTTTTTTATTTCACATTAATCACTCAGACACAACTTGCAGCTTGCTTTAAAGTACTGATGAAATTCCACACCTTAATCTAATCAAGGAAAGCAAACATTGTAATGCAAAATCCTTGAATTCAGAATTCCTGAGTAGGTGAAGCACATCTGAGTAAGCACACACAAAAAGGCATAAACAGCAACCGCGAGGAAAATATTTCAATTCCACAGCAACAATTCTTTTTAAATGCAGCAGTGTCTGGGGTTTGAAGGTTCACACATTTCCCTCTCAGTTGTGGTTTTATAGACATGAGTGTTGAAAGCAGATGCCCTCAGTTTATTTCAGGGAGATCCCTAAGCTACTGAAAATGACAAATCTCGGCAATCACTTTAGGCTCCCATACTCTTCTATGTTGAAAACAAATGGGTAAAACCCTTAATAAGAAAAGCAGCAAACAGCTAAGTTGATCCATCATCTTCTCTGCAGCAAGAGCTAATTTAAGGAAACAGAAAAGTAACCAAGTCCATCTTCGGTGGAACTTTCCCCAGCAGACCCTGTTCGAGTACTTCAGCAGAGTCCTCCGAGAGAAAGCAATTCTTTTTCTAAAACATCCTTGGTTATTCCAGGGACAGAATAAAGTCATGGTCTGATATGTTAACCTTCCACCACATTCCTAAGACCAGGTATCTGCAATCGGAACAAAGGAAGACTTGAGGCCACTTCAGGTCAGAAAGTCTATTTGGGCCTGAATGCCTCCAACAATTGGTTCATTTACCACCTTTGCCTCCCCAATTATTTCACCATGGCTCTTGTGAATACATGGTGGAAGGCCAGTCATTGTTTCTGTGTAAATCAGAGCAGTAGTTCCTAAAAAGCAATACCTGCACATAACTAACATGCTCACTGACCCTGGCTAGGGGTCTCCCCTGAATAACCTTCCATTTCTCTACCTTTTTTACTCGGGAGACACAAAGAGGTTTCAACCTCCTTGTTTCCATTACATAATATTTTTGACAATTTTCTGTAAAGAGTTTTAAAGTCAGAAAAGCTCAAGTGTGTTAATCTTAAAATTTCTTTTAAGTTACTGACATTTCATTTCTCACATAATCAGTGGTGAAAGCCAGTCAACAACTAAAGAGTATTTCTTTTCTTTGATGTGTCTTGTGTTTTGTATTAAACTCACTAAAATTCATTTCTATAAAGTTCTATATTAAGATGTGTGAGTCACCAACATAAACACACATTCATTAATACACCCATTAATTGTGGAAAAGAGAGAATAGAAGAATTTGACATGGAAAAAAATTAGTACAGCAAACCTACCACTCAATTATTTTTAGCATCTCATTTTTCCATTGGTATAATAGGAGGTCTACCCACAGGCACCATGAAGAGCCAATCTACCCCATATTTATTGCCAATAGGTCTAATCTGATGGGCAGGGAACTCATTGTAAGGTAGTAGGGCATCCACATGTTCCATACCATTTGGGGTCATCTGCAACTACATACATGCTGCAAGGGATAATGTAGGCTGCTGAGTATTAATCAAGGTATCTTAAGATGATCTGCATACCCCTAAGAGGTTGTGAGAAACAGACAGTGAGCTCAGTGAAGGAGTTTCAACAAAGGGACTCAATAAGAAACAAAGAATGAGGCCCATTACTAGACTCCAAAGAAAGTACTAAGACACATGAGGAGGGTGGCCATCTTTCATCTGTTCGATGAGAAGAAAAGCAATTAGTACGAAAAAGAATAATGCCATCAAAATGGGTGATAACTCCCTGAAGACCTACGAAAGTCAAAGTGACAGTGGAAAGGCCAGAGCAGCAGGATGGTCACAGACAAGAGTTAATAGAATTTAAGCTTCCAAGCAAAATATGTACACAACCCTGCAAAATTAAAGTTATGTTTCTTTTTCCTCTACTATGCATTAGGAATCCATCTAGTTCTATTTCTTTTTTAAATTATTTTTTATTGTTAATACTATTATAGATATCCCTAATTTTCCCCCTCCACTCAACCCCCAGCCCCCACCTTCAACACATTGACTATGCATGTATGTATATAGGGGGTCTGTCCAGAAACTATCCAGCCACACACTATGCAAAATAGAGTCATTTACTAAGAAGATACCAGAAACACTGTACATAGGACAATAACACCTCAGTCTCCTTTAAAGTAGGCACCTTGGTTCCTCATGCAGTGCTCCCAATCGCCATCAGCTGCCCTGTCGTATTTTCCTGAGCCTCACTGATGGTCTGAAATCTCTTCCCTTTCAAAGGTGATTGTAGTTTTGGGAAAATCCAGAAGTCACAGAGTGCCAAATCTGGGCTGTAGGAGACTGAGTCACCTGGGTGATTTGATGTTTCGCCAAAAAATTCCCCATGAGACATGATGCATGAGAGGGTGCACTGTTGTGATGAAGCTGCCAATCACCAGTTGCCCATAGCTGCGGCCTTCTGAATCATCCAAATAGATTTTGCGGAGGAATATTCAAACTTAGTGCAAAATTTGATGCAAATTCATTGCTCTACTCACTCAGTCATTTTGAATGTGATAGCCACACAGTACACATGCTCACTCAATAGCATCTACTGCCCCCACTGACTAGTAAAGTCATTATTGTTCATGCATGCACATTCCAGTCCACTCTCCTTGACTGCCAGGTTACACCAATGTCATACAAACCATTCCCATTACATTAATAATTACTGGACTTTTTCCTGCATACACCTTGTATGATCTTTGGGTAATATCTTCCATTCCTCCTCTTACCCTTCTGAGATCTGTCAATCGTATCCATGCCTTTAGTTTTATTTTGTCCCTCAGTTTCTTTGTTCATTAGATTCCACAAATGAGTGAGATCATATAGTATTTGTCTTTCTCTCACTGGCTTATTTCCCTTAGCATAACATTCTCCAGGTCCATCCATGCTGTTACAAAGGGTAAGAGTTCTTTCTTCTTTATAGCCATATAGTATTCCATTGTGTAAATTCACCACATCTTTTTTATCCACTCATCTACTGATGGGTACTTGTGCTGTTTCCAGATCTTGACTATTGTAAATAACAGTGCTATGAATATAGAGGTATATATATATTCTTTCTGGTTGGTGTTTTGAGATTCTTAGGATATACTCCCAGAAGTAGGATTGCTGGGTCCAAAGGCAATTCCATTCTTAATTTTTTGAACAAACTCCATGACGTTTTACACAATGGCTGCACCAGTCTGCATTCCCAGCAACAGTGCATGAGGATTTCCTTTTCTCCACATCTTTGCCAGCATTTATTAATGGTGGCCAATCAGACAGATGTGAGGTGATATCTCATTGTGGTTTTAATTTGCTCTGATGATTAGTGACACTGAACATATTTTCATGCCTATTGGCCATGTGTATGTCCTCTTTGGAGAAGTGTCTATTCAGGTTCTTTGCCCATTTTTTAATTGGGTTGTTTGTCTCCCTGGTGTTGAGTTGTGTAAGTTCTTTTGGAAATAAACCCCTTATCAGATGTACTAGTGGCAAATATGTTCTCTCATTCAGTTGAGTTCCATTATCATTTTGTTGTTCATTTTTTTGCTTTGCAAAAATGATTCTACTTCTTGAAAGCATGTCCAAACTTCCCTTCACTGACCAAGACCTTCTCTCACTTCTCCACAGACTTATGCAGTCTCCAACCTGAACCATAGCTGTACAATTATGATAAATGCATTTCCTGTAAAAATAAAAATCAGGAACATGTATAAAGGACACATGGACAAAACCAAAGTGGGATAGGATCAAGGATGGGTAATGGGGATGGCTGGAGTCAGACGAGTGGTAGGGGAAAATGGAGACAACTGTACTTAAACAACGATAAAATGTGCAAACAATAAAATAAAATAAATAAAATAAAATAAGAAAAATAAATAAAAACACAATGATGACAAATTGTCAACTATGTAAAGTAGGTAAGATGACTGCTAATCAGATCTTCTGTTTCTAAGGAAAACTGTTAGTTTGCTCAATAACTTCTTTTTAGTCTCCATTTTCTAACATGAGAAGATAAAACTGAGCTAAAACTGAGCCCTGTGCCCAGAGTTCCCTCCTCCATTACCTTATTCCATTATGAACACCACTTCCTCACATGGAGCTATTACCCATTTATTCCTCAATCTGTAATTTTTGTGTCAGGAGTTGGCATGTTAAATTTAATAAAACTTAAATTTATTCTCCTATTCAGTTTCATGATGTGATTTCAAGCCAGTATACGTTACTAGGGCCAAGTTATTTCACCTTAATTTCATATATTTTTTAAATATCTTACAGAATATAAAATCACTTTACATTCTCCACTTTAAACAAAAAACTCCCTTCACATATATAGAAACACACATACATTCACTCACACAGTCCATAAAAGTCAACAAATAAAAGGCCAACTTAAAGTATGATTATAAATAAAAATCTAAAGCTAACCGAAATAGTAAACAAAAAATCTTATGATCAAGTCCGTTTGGGATAATTGCATACATAACCAGCACACTTAAATAACTTCTTAAAATCAAATATCTCATTCTATCTTTCCAATAAATGCCACTCAATAAAACGTATCAGCTTACAGAACAGATGACATTCCTCTACAAATCTTGACACCACTGGCTTTAAAAAAGGAAGAAAATTTCTTGGCAGCAAATGTATAAAGTTCCATATGGCTTCTGTCCATTTCCTTTTATTTCTGCAGCAGTTAGGATCCTTTCCCATATCGAAAACATGATGAGACTGACAGTTTTCTGAAGTCATAGCTAGTATTTAGAAAGAACTCGCTCCTGGTTTTCTACCACTAGGCAGCATAATGAGGCCTAAAGTATTTGTCAGAATGGCCTGAAATTTTAACCACTTTCTTTAAGCAATTGTTTTTCCCTGACATAGAGTTAAATTTTAAAGTATGAGTGTGCATGTATATATGTACATTATAAAATTTTCTATTTAGAAATAACATATTCCCTGTTAAAATTTGTTTTAAAAATTGTTTCAAAGGGTGTGGAAGATAAATGGGAGTTATTGAAAGTTAGAAAGTAGCTTGAAACAGACATTAGTCTTGAGAATGTAAGTGAGGCAAATATCATATTTGAAACTCCACTTACTGAAAAACTTTAGCATTCTATATTATCCCAAGGTGAGAATGCTTCAATGACACGAAGTTATTTCTAGCACCATTTCCACGTGCTCTCTATCAGCTCTTTCATGAACTGGTCTGATTATTACTAAGCTGTCTTCATCCCCATTAGAGATACTTTTCAAGGTACCAGGGAACAACACACTAGGCCAAAATCTACTATTCTTCTTTGTGATGTTTTTCAGACTGTTGTTTTTGGTGCTACATACCTCTCTTTCTCTTCTGAAATCTCTTTCACTTTGACTCAGAGACACTGACTCTGATATTTCTTGAAATGTTATGGCCAGTCCTCTTCCAGGTCCTAACACACCTTATTGTTAAATAATATAAATTATTATAACCAATAACTTTATTATAGTTATATTAATAACAATAACAAAGTCACTTGCCCCCAAAATCATTTTAATGTAAAAGTAGAATAATCACAAAGACTGTAATATTGATAAAATCAAGCCAAATCCCATCTCATAACGTTATTCAGTTATATCCCAAGTCAAGTGGAACTTAAATCAGAAACTTATATCCCAGAATTGCCTTAGTGCTTATATATCATCTTTAAATGGTTAACCTATGCTAAATAAAGACATAGATTTAAGTATCTACTTCCAGTCTAACATATGCAGATTTTATTAATGTGTTTAATGCCAAATAGACTATCAATTATTCTTGACAATTTGGGGACATAAAATTATGAGGAAATACATTTATTTCTGCCTTCTTTGGAATGATGGTAATTGGTAATGAAGCACAAAAAACTCACATTCTCTACTGAGAAGATTTCTGACATAGTTAGAAGAAGCAAATGCTAGTTTGAAGGGTGCCATTTAACTCTCTAGTGCTATTATACAATCTTCACAGCAGATAACACTCAAAGAAAGGGCATTAGTGCCAAGCCACGGAAAGAGAGAATATCTGTAATATTGAATAGAAAGATGTTTAGATCTAATTGTCTTCCTCTTCCACAACATAGAAGCAAACAAAGCAGCATTTTTATTTATGAGGCTTTCATCTCTTGTCAGCAGGAAGAGCCTAGAAAGCTTTCAGATCAAGATGCTAATCTAATTCTAAGAAAGCTGATGCATTTTATCAAAGTTCTATGAGAAAGATGGCTTATGAATATGGCCAGATGGAGAGCTGCATAACTTTGTAGGGGAGAAATTCACATGAGAATTACAATGAGAGGAGGGGAGGAACCCCCACAAGGCTTGAGTTTCCAACAGCTCCTAGCATAAATTTAACCAAATTAAAGGCTTTCCACATGGGTACAGCTGAGATAGCCATTACTATAAAGAAATATATTAGAGCAAAAGCTATTTGGAAGCATTGAAGTATTCCCAGAGCACATGAGTATATGATCATATGAGTATATGACCAACATGAGCATACATCATTTTTCTCATTCACAAAGACTACGCTTTCATTACTACTCATTGCCATAGACTCAGAAGGGAAAAGAATACTTGGGTTTTCCCTCTCTGGATTAACCTGGAGAAACTTCACTATGATGATACCTGGGATGCCAGCTCAGGTTGGGGGCTTTTACTTCTAGTGGTTAAAAGGCCCTGAATGAGGTAGACCACTAGAGAAAAGGTTTGTTAAATCCCCATAACCCACCGAATGGAAAGAGAAGCGGGTCCAAGATCAAGGGCAGTTGACTTCCAGGCACTCTCCCCCCTGGGAGCAAGCCAGTGCCTTTCTCCTCCTCCTCTTCTTCCCCCCACCCAGGTGTGGTACCTTTGCCCTTCTCTCCCCAACGGTCCTTCTTTTGCTTTTGTAACTTGTTTCCTGAGCCTGCACAGCCCAGGTGGCTCTCTTCTACTACCTCTGTAACTTTCTAAATACACTTTCTCTTACAACTTGAAGAAAGAAAAAAAAGGAACTGTAACTTTCAGTCACTAAAGGTTGGACACCCTCAATGAGTCGACTAGACTTCTTACCAATAGAAGCAAAGGAAGAATATGAAAGATAATGAAAAAGCAACATGTCCATGACTTTTTCTGTCTTTTGCCCTCTCTTCTTCTCCATATATTTTTTCAAAATTATCTTCCTTATATGTCTGCCAGCAAGTTTTACCATAGACTCACTATCTCTGCAAGGACAGACTGCCATTTCCAAATGTCTGCTATACAGTTCCACTTTAAAGCCTTAAATTAACATGTTCAAAAATCAAATTCTGACCATCCGGGCTAGTTCATCTCTACTTTTTATTATCTGTTAGTGAATTACATTCTCCCAGGCACCCAGGCTGAAATATCCCAAACATCTTGTCACCTGTTTATTTCTTTCCCTCCTTCTCAACCTAACCCAATCAATCACCAACCCTATCACCTTCACATTGTTTCCATCTGTAATGATACCTTAAAAATAAAGCTGAAGTCTGTTCCTTGTGAGAAATAGTCTAAAGAAAGGAGTCTGTAAAAATGGCTGTAGAAGAAAGAGCTCCACAGAAAACAGGAGATGATAAGAGAATGAACGAGAGACAGTCGGTAAAAAGAAAGGTACAGAGAGGACAAGTAAACTCAAAGAAATTATTTCTACCCCTCCTGGAGGAACTAACAAGTTTTCAAGGTGTTTGAAGTACTAGTTGCTCACAGCTGAGGTAGGCAGCATCTAAGTTATAAAGTAATGTATCTCATGGAGTAAAGTCTAACCATCCCAGGGATTGTGACCCAAGCAAACAAGGTGGAAATTTTAGGGGATTTTCCTAAGTTCTACTCTAGCCCAACCAAGAAAAGCACTGAGGAAAGAGAGTTACCAATTCATTTGCCAGTCATTGAAGAAATGTGTTTCAACTTAGTTAAATTGCTTGAAAAATAATTTTATGTTGAGCCCATTTGTCTTGCAGTTCACATTTACCCAGAGGTTCACAAGATAGGAGAACTTAACCATGAAGTAGCATTTCTTGAAATAAACGCTACAGAAAATGGGTTCAAAAATTGACTGGCATCTGTGTGGCATTTTATTCAGATGGATGGCACTACCTCATCAAGACAGCCCGGTGGCCTCCTAACTCTTCTCCTGTCAATTAGCCTTTCTCCTCTTTCTTCCCAGCCAGATCTCCTTTTTAAAGTAAGCTTTGACCAATGCTTTGCATAGTTCAAAAAGCAACAATGTTTTAATATATGTTAAATAAAAATAATAGACTTTGCCTAATTAATATTCAAGACTTCACAATCTCATTCCAACATAAACTACTACATTGCTTTCTGAATATTGTATAAATTTGTGAGTCAATAAAAACAGAAATATTTTAGCAATGTTTATCTATGTATACCACAACACCTATTAATCAATTTATACCCCAAACACAATACATATTGTCACACGTGCTTGCCTCATTAATCCCATTCCCTCTGCCTGTAATTTGTCCTCCCCATCTCTACTTCATGAATTTCTTTTTTGTATATTTTATTGATTATGCTATTACAGTTTTCCCAAATTTTCCATCTTTATCCTCCCTCCACCCTGCATCCCCAAACCTCCAGCACCCCCCCCACACACACTTAGTTCATGTTCATGGGTTGTACATATAAGTTCTCTGAATTCTGTTTCCTATACCATTCTTAACCTCTCCCCATCTACTTTATGCCTACCAATTATGCTTCTTATCCCCCTATTCCTCTCCCCCATTCCTCCCCCCCCTCTGAAAACCCTCAATCTGATGTCCATTTCTCTGATTCCATTCCTGTTCTAGTTGTTTGCTTAGCTTTTGTTTTCATTGTTTTCCTTTCTTTTTTAGGTTCATTTGTTAATAGTTATGAGTTTGTTGTCATTTTACTGTTCATAGTTTTTGATCTTCAATTTCTTAGACAAGTCCCTTTAACATTTCATATAATAACAGCTTGGTGATGATGAACTCCTTTAACTTGACCTTATCTGGGAAGCACTTTATCTGCCCTTCCATTCTAAATGCAAGCTTTGCTGGATAGAGTAACCTTGGATGTAGGTCCTTGCACTTCATGACTTCAAATACTTCTTTCAAATCCCTTCTTGCCAGCAAGGTTTTTAAAAAATCAGCTGATAGTCTTATGGGGACTCTCTCCTTTTCTCTTGCTGCTTTTAAGGACTCCAAGACAAAGAAATAGGACCCAAACAGAAGACCACAGTAGAACTCCAGAAAGAGAGCTAAGCAATGAGGAGATAGCCAAGCTATCTGATGGATAGTTTGAAGCCATGGCAATCAAAATGCTCACAGAACTGACTGAGGTTGGTTGAAAAATGAAAGAACAAATGAAAGATAGCCAAAGTGAAATAAAGAAATATATTCAGGGAATCAACAGTGACAGGAAGGCAACCAAGACTCAAATCAACAATTTGATACTTCTTGAATTTCTATTCAACAACCTCAAAAACCCAGGTTAAACACCCCCTCTTTCTTGAAGTCCTCCTTCATCCCTCTTTTGCTCTCAACTCAGAGAGTTTTGGTCATGTCTCTATGGCACTTCCCATATTTTGCTTCAAATTGTCAAAGTTGAAATGGAAAAATATGAAAAGTGACATATTTTTGTGCCAAAAGTTTAATACATATATAACTTCTTGTCCCTATAGATATAGTTCTCCATCATAAATGTAGTGGCTTAAAACAACACAAATTGATTATTCACCAATTCTATAGGTCTGAAGCCTAGGGTCTCACTGGGCTAAAAATAAATCAGCAGGATGGCATTCCTTTTTAGAAGTTGTAGGGAAGAATCCATTTCCTTGCCTTTTCCAGTTTCTAGGGGCCACTTACATGCCTTGGCTTATGAGTCCTTTCCTCCATCTTCAAAGCCAGAAATATCACATATTTCTGACCCTTCTTCCACCATTACATCTTTTTCTGACCAAAGCCAGGAAAGGTTCTTCACTTTTAAGAATTTATTGGACCCACATGGATGGTCTAGGTTCGTTTCTCCATCTCAACGGCCTTGCCTTCAATCACAGCCAGAAATGAACTTTGCTGTGCAAGTCAGTTTAGTAACAGATTCCAGGGTATTAGGCCCTGAAAATCTGTGAGGGAGTCATTATTCTACCTATCACACTGGAATGTAAGCTTCTATTGTAAGCTTCTCACAATAGAATGTGAGACTTTAATTGTGTCTTAATAGAAACAATATTCTATTTCCTATTTCTTCTCCACAGTGTCTAAAGCACCTTCTCCAAAGTACAATAGGTACATATAATTAATAAGTGTGTCATTATCTGTTTCAGTTTCTATTTCATGTGTACCTGCTCTGATCTTTATTTCCTTCCTCCTACTAACTTTGGGCTTAGTTTGTTCCTCCTTTTCTAGTTTCTTAAAGTGTAAAATTAGACTGTTTATTTGAGATTTATCTTTTTTCTTAAGGTAGCTGTTTATCATTATAAACTTCCCTCTTGGCACTGTTTTGTTACAGAGGATACATTTTGGTATATTGTTTCCATTTTCATTTATCAAAAGATATTTTTATTTGCCCTTTGATTTCTTCTTTGATCCATTGGTTGTTCAGAAGTATGTTGCTTAATCTTGACATATTTGTGAATTTTCCAGTTTACCTCTTATAATTGATTTCTAGTTTTATAGTATTGTGCTCTGAAATGATGCTTACTGTGATTTCAGTCTTTTTAAATTTATTAAGACTTGTTCTGAGGCCTAACATATCATTTATCCTGGAGAATATTTCACATGCAGTTGAGAAAAATGTGTGTTCTCCTGCTGTTGGATGGAATGTATATGTCTGTACATGCTTGTTAGGACCATGTGGTCTAGTGTATAGCCTATGGCTAAAGTTTCCTTACTGATCTTCTATCTGAGTAATCTATCCATTGTTGAAAGTGGAATATTAAAGTCCCCTACTATGTTTGTATTACTATCTATTTCACCCTTCAAATCTGGTAATATTTGCTCTATATGTTGAGATGCTCCAGTATTGGGTGCCTAAATATTTACAAATGTTATATCCTATTGATCAATTAACTCCTTAATTATTATATCTTTTTGTTATTACAGTCTTTGTTTTAAAGTCTATTTTGTCTAATACAAATAGCTATTTCTGCTTTTTATGATTTCCATTTTTGTGGAATCCTTTTCCATCCCTTCACTTTGTGTATCCTTAAAGCTGAAGTGAGTCTCTTACAAGCAACATACAGTTAGGTCTTTTTTTATTTACCCATTCTTCCACTCTTGTCTTTATATAGAAGAATTCAGTTCATTCACTTTTAAAGTAACTATCGAGAGGTATAGATTTACTATTACTATTTTGTTCATTGTTTTCTCACTATTTTGTAGTACCTTCTTCCCTGTTTTCTCTCTTCCTTTGTGATGTGATGATTTCCTTTAGTAGTATGCTTTGATTCTTTTATCTTTTGTGTATCAACTGTAGGTTTATGCTTTTTGATTACAATGAAACTTACATAAAACATCTGATAGTTATAAAAGTCTATTTAAAACTGATAACAACTTAATTGTGAATGCATAGAAAAGCTCTACATTTTTGACTCCCCTCTTCTGCATTTTGTTGTTGATATCAAAATTTAAATTTTTATATTGTATATTCACAGTCAATATGCATTGGAATATTGGTATACTGACAAAAAAACAATGGGTGTTTTTGCCTGCCACCTCTGCACTGAGCCCTGAGGTGATAAGACAGCAAGAGTTTGCACATCTGTTAACAACCCTACTTTTGATTGCCTTGGTCCTGCAGAACTCATGAACACAAGCCCTGTGGCAGACCTTTCTGCATGGCATGGGCCCAGCTCCCACTTGGACATGCACAGGACCCACACCCACAGATAGGTTCTCTCGTGGGTAATCAGATTTGCAATATACCTAGGCTGCTCTGAGTCTTGCTTTTGCTGAAAACTCCCTCACCCTACAAGTGCTAAACCTTGCAGGGACCAGTGTAACTGACTCAACCACTTTTGCCTTTTCATTTGCTAATATCCTTCTTCTGTGATGTGATGAGGGGCATTGACTCCTTTGTTGTAACCTGTGGATAGTGAGTGAGGACCATCTTGTAATGAGGGGAGAAATAAAATAAAGGCCTGTCATGGCGGAGGCTGCGGCTTTTGCTCCCCTTGAGAGAAAAGCCATGCTGTTGTCCCTTTTCCTACACCAGACTCGATAGTCTGTGTGTATGTTTTATTTCATCTATAAGGTCGCGGACACTGCTAGCCGGTGTCTGCATCAAAGCCCCATTGGCTTTCAGAGCTAGGAGATTCAGGGAACCTATTGCCCACGTGGCAGCCTTAAAAGTTGTGTCATTGGGAGGAAGGAAATTCAGGAGCTTTCTATGTCACCATCGGGGTCCGGAGTCTACTTGTACTTTAGTAACAGGCAAGCTGGGGTACTGTGAGAAGTGTCATTTACACTGGAGAGTTTACCAAACTATAATTAATATTTTCCTCTTTTTATTCTCTATTTAATTAAGGACTGGTAAATCTGAAGTAGTGAGTAAGAAAAATAATGCAAATCCCAGAAGTATGAATGCAGGAGCCACTTTACCAATCTCCTATTTGTTAATCCTTCTTTTCTTTGCTCTCCAATCCTTGTGTCTTAAACATACTTGTCATCAAATGACTTGTCCTGGTAAAGACATCAATAACTTCTTCATTCCCTACTAAATAATTCTGGAACTAATAAGACTAAAATTAAAACTTGCCAGTCTGATACCAAACTTTGCTTTTACACATGCTAACCCACCATTTTATGAGTTAACAATTTAATAATAAATGTTTTGGGGACATGAACTGAATGGACAATGTTGCTAGCTAGAAACCCTTGGTCTTCTCAGTGATTTTGGTGATGTTCTAGTGGATTTATATTTTGATAAATTTTTTACACAACTGAGCCACTGTGAATTCTCTGAAATCATTTGTACTAATACTTCTTTAGATGGCAAAAAACAATAAACCACTGATGCCCAATTACAGATAGAGGATTAAATGTATTTTTCTTCACCAGTTCTCCCCAAAGCACACTGAAAGCAGCAAATTGAGTGGGGTGGGGAGCGGGGCTGAGCAGGGGGATCACCTCTAATGAAACTGGGAATGCACAACCCCAAACCTTAAACAGGGAAGAAGATCTGCCAAAGACAATGATAGTGACTCGTGACTAGGGATGCAAGCCAGAGGACTGGTCAAGCACAGCAGAAAAAGGTAAGTGGCAAATGTAAGTCTGCCAGTGGCAGTGAGATGTGCAAAGGTACACACACACACACACACACACACACACACACACACGCCAAGTTGTCCATAATGGACTTTTAATATTCCAACCTTCCCTGCAACCCCCAAGAACCACCTGATTATATCCAAAAAAGAGAAGCATGAAAACTAGCATGCCTCATAGAAGATGACAAAGGTTTTGGTGCAAAAGTACGTGAGACTGCAATTCAAACTCAGGTCATTCCTCTCCCCCCCTCTTTCCCACACCAATATTTTTGGGCAAATAGGTGGCCCAGACCCAGGAGACCTCCCTCAAAAATAAACAATGGGAACAACACAATGTCTGCATAAAAAGGTATCACAGAGAAGTTGGGAAGGAAGATAAGAAGCAAAACTAGTTGAACACTAAACATCAGAAGAGTCATTTCAAAGAAATTTATAGAAAAAAATCAAAGAAAGTAAATTACAAATAAGATTAACTTGGACACTGGAAGAAAAAGAGCTAAAAAACAAAGAAACTAAAAGAGATAATAAGATAATTTGACAGATGATAAATGGAAGCAAAAAATGAAATAAAATCATTACAAAAATAAAACCACATGAGAAGTACCTAAAATTAGGAGACAGTTTTGAAAAGATAGTCAGAGAGAATAGGATTAAGACAATCAAAAGATGCATCTAATTAGATAGAAGATGACAGCTCAGGACTAGAGACATAGAGGATCATGGTACTTATATTAATACTGAAGAAATTATAATACAGGAAATAATTTTTCCAATTCTGTGCAACATGTCTATAAACTGTTATGGAAAATAAATTGGATCCCAAAATTATATGTAGCCAAGGTTTATATAAGTACAAAAATAACAGACAGACCTTATCAGAATAGCAAGAATACAATCAATACAAAACACTTTTGAAGACTTCTTGAATTAAAAAAAAAAAAAACTAAGTAAAAGTCAAAAATAATTAAAATAAAGATCTAATGAAATTTCCTGTGGAGTAAAGAAATTGCTAATGTCTAAATGACTGAAGGGATTAGAATTGTAGAGCAGAATATAAATACACTTAAAGAAGATAGATTGTTAAGAGGAGAAGTAGTAGAGAAATATGAAATTTTCTACAAATTTCAGAGTAATAATTCAATACAAACTATCTAAAGTCAAGAAAGTGACTTAAGTACATATGCAAATTTACAGAGCTAACCACCAACATTTAAACACAGTTTATAAATCTCCCTAATTGTAAATTTTTTAAAAACCACACTGAGGTTGTTTTCAAGTCTTGACTTCACTATTTTGAATAATCCTGCAATGAACATAGAGATTTTACACACACACACACACCTCTTTATGAATTAGCATTCTCAAAATTTTTGGCTAGATACCCAGAAGAGGGATTGCTAGGACAGATGACATCTTTACTCTTCATTTTTGAAGAACCTCTGCTCTATTCTGTTTTCCATAGTGGCTGCACCAATTTACATTTCCATCAGCAGTATGTGAAGGTTCCCTTTTCTCTGCATCCTTTCCAATGCCTGTTACTTCTCATCTAATTAATAATAGCCCTTCTCATGGGTGTAAGGTAGTATCTCGCTGTGGTTTTAATTTGCATTTTCTTTATAGCTAGTGAAGTTGAGCACCTTTTCATGTATCTGCTGGCCATCTGTGGAAAACCATATGGAGGTTTCTCAAAAAATTAAGAATAGAGTTGCCTCTCCTGCCCAATGTGGCTCAGTTGTTTGGGCATCATCTGGCAAAGCTAAAGATCATGGATTAGACTCCTGGTCAGGGCACATGCCTCTGTTGCAGGTTCAGTGCCCAGCTGGGACCTGTACAAAAGGCAACTCATTTATGTTTCTCCCTCCCACTGATGTTGCTTTTTCTTCCCATTTCCTCTTTCTAAACCCTCTCTCCCATGCTGTCTTTCTAAAAGCAATAAAAAAAATGTCCTCATGTGAGAATAAAAAAAAAGAAGAGAGGTGTCATTTGACCTAGCAATCCCTCTTCCTGGTATCTAGCCAAAAAAATTTGAGAACACTTTTTTGTAAAGACATGTTTCCCTATGCTCATTGAAGCATTATTGACAGTAATCAAGATAGGGAAAATGGAACTGCTTTATGACCCAGTGAATCCACTTCTGAGTATATATTTGAAGAAACCCGAAGTACTAATTTGAAAAAATATGTGAACCCCTATGTTCATTGCAGCATTATTTACAATAGCCAAGATTTGGAAGCAGCCCAAGTGTCCATCAGCAGATGAGTGGATAAAAAAGCTGTGGTGTACAAGGCCTGTCCAGGAGGTATCCAGCCATGTAATATAAAAACTAGAGACACTGGAAGAAGTTACAAGATACAAGAAACATGGTACATAGCACAATGACACCTCAGTCCCCTTCAAAGTAGGCACCTTGGGACCTCACACAGTTTTCCCAATTGCCAGCAGCTGCACCATTGTATTTTCTTGGCCTCATCAATGGTCTGAAATCTTTTCCCTTTCAGTGGTGATTTTATTTTTGGGAAAATCCAGAAGTCACAGAGTGGCAAATCTGGGCTGTAGTAGAGCTAAGTCACCTGGGTGATTTGATGTTTTGCAAAAAAACTCTGCACAACATGTGATGCATGAGCAGGCAAGTTGTCATGATGAAGCTGCCAATCAGCAGTTGCCCATAGCTGTGGCCTTCTGAATTATCAGAATAGAGTAATGTTCAAGCTTAACACAGATTTTGATGCAGATTTGATGCTCTATTCAATCAGCCATTTTTTTCACTGCAGATATATCTTTATTTTTAGATATTATACCAGAAATGCTTCACCTTATTTTTAATGTGACAACCACACAGTACACATGCTCACTCAATGGTGTCTATCGCCCCCACTGACCAGTACAGTGAAGTCAACATTGTTCATGTGTGTGCATTCCAGTCTACCTTCCTTGGCTGCCAGGTTACACTGATGTCATGGAAAACATTCTTGTTATATTAACAATGGCTGGAATTTTCCCAGAGAGACCTCATCATATTTACACTAGGAAATACTAACCATCTGTAAAAATGAAAGAAATCTTACCTTTTGCAACAGCATGGGTATACCTGGGGAACACTATGCTAAGTGAAATAAGCCATTCAGAGAAATAGAAGTACCATACGACTTCATTCATATGTGGAATCTAATGAACAAAATAAACACAACAGAAACAGACTCATAGACACAGACTGATAGCTCTCAGAAGGTATCAGAGATTGTGAGGCTGGCTCACAAAACAAAACTCATAAATGTAGACAACAGAATGGGGAGTGGGGGGAGGTAGAAGAGGGTAAATATAGGATAAATTATGATAAAAGGAGACTTGACTTTGGGAGGGGGTAAACACACAATACAATATACAGATGATGTATTATAGATTTATATACTTGAAAGCTATATAATTTTATTAACCAATGTCATCCCAATAAGTTCCATAATTTTTTTTAAAGAAGTAAGGCACAAAAATAGTGAAATATCATTTGGAATCCTAGTAAATTTGAGATTGACTCAACAATAAAAAAGAAAACCCCAAGCACTGAAATTCTTTTAAAAAATCAAAATTTTAGATTATACCATATCTGGAAAATAATGGTTTTAAACACCCTATATACTGGAACCTATAAAACATATCTACCACAATTTTCTAACAGAAGAGTAGTAGTCTAAACAGTATTACTAAACAAGAAAAATCAAAACAAATTAGTAAATCAATCAAAGATTTAGAGAAAGAACAAAAAATTAGAGAAGTAAAGAAAAAATAATAAAAGTTAAATGGGAAAAAGATAAATTAAGCAAGGAAATGTAAGAGCTGATTTCTTTAAAAAATTCAATAAAAACTAAATTTTTAATTATTAAACCAATATTTTACAAAACAAAATTTAAAATGAGACATAAATACACAAAGGAAATTGAATTAAAAGAAAGAGAAGTCTCTGCTTTATACTGTACAAATACATTTGTAATATTTATGAAATTAATGTCCAGATGGTATGAATTTTATCAAATCATCATGAAACCTAATTCTAAGGCTAAAGATTCCAGAGCATAGAAATTAAGGTAAATATTCAAGTTCTTGTTACAAAGATGAACACAGCTACAAAACTACAAAAATAGATGATAGGTAAATAGATAGATGATAAATAGAAAGATATAGATAACAGTATCTCCACATACATATAATATGGTAGACCAGTCTAATTTTTAAATACAATAAAAAATTCAAAATACAGTAGAAGAAATAATCCCATTTCCAAGGGCAAAGGTGTAGAAAAAAGCTAAACAACAAAATTTGATATTGCAATGATGTCAATTCTCCTCCAAAGTAACCTATGTAATTAATGTAATCCTGTTGAATTTCTAGAAGTATCTCGTAATGATTATCAAGGTCTTCTAGAAAAATGAGCACACCCGTTTAGTGTGGAAAATTCCATGAAAGAAGAACAATAAGGGGGACTTGTCCTACTAGATAGTTGACATGCTTTAAAGCAACTCATTGTTGAAATTATTTGGCACTAGCATAGAATGATATATAGAGGTAAAAGGGACAGAACAAATAGCATAAAAATAAAGCTAACTATACATGGGAATTTTATTTTTAGTAAGCATGGAATTTTACTCTATTAGGAAAATGATTAATTATTCAATAAGTAAGCTAAGACAACAACTAGCTACCTGCAAAAAAAATTAAAATAATTTCCTACCTGATTCCTTACTGCAATATATATTAAAGATGGATCAAAGATTTAAATGTAAAAGAATTAAAAAGTAAAAGAACTAGAATAAAATGTGAATGAATATTTTTATAAACTTAGAATGAGGAAAAGTTTCCTAAACATCGAACTTCAAAAATTCTAAATGAAGAATTTGATCAAAGTTGGTATATAAAACATTTTAATTCAATGTGCAAAAAAATCTTACATAGTCAAAATGCAAAGAACAAATTAGGTATTTTTGAAACATAAGAGAATGATGAATAATTTCCTTAATATATAAAAGGTCTGACAAAATCAGTTAGAAATAGTAATCTTTTAGTAAGTTAGTCCTTTATTAGTAAACTAGTCCAAGGATATGAACTAATATTTCAGAAAAAAATCATAAATGAAAACATAGAACAAACCCCTTGTCTCACTGTTTCTTAAAGACATACAAATACAGTGACGGGATACTGTTGTTCTCTGTCATGTAATTTGATAATACACAACTCCATTATGCATTTTAGCAAACAGTTCATTTCCTGCACTTTTGTTATACAGGAAGAGCTGATACACCTCTGCAAGGACAATTTGAAAATATATACTAAAGTGTAGTATTCACATTCTTCATTTGGCCCAAAAAAACTGCATGTAGGAATTTTTCTTTCAGTTATACTCACATGAGTGTGCAAATACATATACAGGGAGATTGGCTGCAGTATTGTTTGTTTTAACATGCATGCATGAATGCACACACACACACACGCACAAAACCACCTGACAGCAGAAACAACATAAATATTTATCAGTAAACAACTGGTTCAATAATCAAAATAAAAAGCCCTGGCTGATGTGACTCAGAGGATTGAGTACTGGCCTGTGAACCAAAGGGTCACTGGTTCAATTCCCAGTCAAGGCACATGCCTGGGTTGCAGGCCAGGTCCCCAGTAGGGGGCAGGCAAGAGTCAACCACACACTGATGTTTCTCTCCCCGTCTTTCTCTCTCTCCCCCCTCTCTAAAAAATAAATAACATAAATCTTTTAAAAAATAAGTAGAATAAAAACATAAAGTCAAATAACCTACCATCATTGAAAATGAGATAAGTCTAAAGGCACTGATTTGGAAAGATAAGTGACCAAGATATTCTGGTAAGTAAAAAAGGCAAGGTGTAATATAAAACAGTATTCATGTCAGCATTCAATCTATATAATCAAAGGAGTTTGAGATGTATGCTATATAATTCTTGCATACACACAATAAAATGATCTTATAAGAGCATATAAAAGAGAGCTAATTGTTAAACTCTAGGGCATAAGAGTCTGAGAAAAAATGCATTTTTACTTTCCATTTTAAAGTAATCACATAGTATATGAAGTTTTTACTATGTGAATGATTTACTTTTTTATAATTAAAAAATAATGTAAGTAATGAAAATATGTTTTAATTAAACCAGATTCTAAAAGATTGATCTTGAAAATGAAATGTTTTATTGCCTTAATCACTGAGGTTAATTTCTTTTTTTTTTTTCAACTCTTTTTGGATAAAAATAATTTATATTGTCAGAACAAACAAAAGAAGACCATTATAACTGTAATTAAAATGTTCTGTAAAGTTAGTTCTCAATTTGTACAAAAAAATATTTCAAATATCACATTTGGCAATGAAAGAGTTTTTATGAAAAATAAATCTGGATTTAAGTCCTAATTTCACTTTCAAGTGTCCACGTACATAGGTGAGTCAACACTTCAGTGAGATGATTATACTTCTCTTCTTTATATTTTCCCACCTGCATAATAACCCAGAAGTCCAGGAGTCATGTTTACACTTTGTAAAGCACACTGAGTCCTTTAGAAAAAGAAATTGATGTGAAATAACTGTGAAAGAGGCCTCTTAATGCTTTTTTCACCCTTGCATAAATTCTCCAGAATATGTTCCTTACCCCAGTACAGCCTACCTTACCAAGACAGCTATTTCCTGTTTCCCTTCTTTCTATAAGTTCTAATAATGCTGTTTTTATGTAGCCAAACTCCCACTGATTCTAATCAGTCCAGCATTTAGTTTTAGTAGCATGGTACTGATAATATTTCTCAGACATTGCTTTTTCAGTATGAAGCCATTTCTTCAATCTCCTACTAGTGTTGCTGAATTATGCCCCAGAGATGTATCTAATAATGTCCCATCCTTCTTTCCCAAACATCTATAATGCTTGCAATGCAATAGCAATTTTCAAACAATAAAAAGTAAATACGAGGAACTCAACTCTTTCTTGGTTTGCTGAGAATCTCAGCTGAATGGGAGTTACTGCAAAATATGTTCTCTCCAGGAAAGAGCTTCAGTTTATAGCTCACATCCTCCTATAATCATGCATTGCTTTAATGCCACAAACGCTCAAGAGCTACAACTATGAAACAGAGCTGTCTCTTCATATCTTTTAGGCAAATATTTGATTTCATCAGAAGCTTATAGTTTTAAATTGTCAATGGGAGCTAATAAATTTGAACATATGGATTGTTTTATTATTTGATAGAGGTATTTGACTCCAAAGTGAAAATTTGCCTCCAACCTGATTTCCATACTCTCGTTGATGAGTTGTTCTAAAATCCCACTGAGTCCAAAGAGATGTCTTTTTATGGAACAGATGTGTATCAGTGAGAATTAGGCAGACACTCTGAAGACTATTAACAGGAATAAATTTTTTTTCCAGGAAACATCACAACATGAATATTTCTATTCCAGGAAAGTTTTCCCACAAATGAATCTTCATAACTGCCTGTAGGGGAGAAGATCATTTCAGTTGGTGAAACATGGATAAAGGAATTGTTTGGAGCAAAAGGAAACTATGACCACATCCTCACCACAGCAGGCAGTTTAGAAAAATGTAATGGAATGATTGGGAACAGATATAAATGGGAAATTTCCAAGACAGTCCTCTGGGATTCTCACTATGTGCATAAGATTGAGGGAGACATCTAAATCCATTCTCTTGTGAGTGTACAGCTTAGTGATAAAAGAGGCATTTTATGAATATCTTCCTTGCTTAAATCACAAACCAGAGTGATGGGAAATGGAACAATGAGACTCACCAATGGGGCAATGAGACTGTGTCCATGCCAGCAACTTGGGCACCAGCAATGTGGCCCTGGACCAGAAACAGGCAGTGGCAATTTGGAGAAGAGTAGGTAAAGGCAGCACCAGGCCAAAAGGAGAAATGGAGCCCCATACAGGTGTCTCTCATCTGTGGAATGCTTCCTACTTCGCAAGAGCTTTTCTGCTTATTTTCTTTCAACAATCCTACATGGAGTTAGAACAGGAGTGATGCCCTCTGTGCCAATGAGGAATCCAAGACTCACGCGGGGTAGCGTGTGCCACAAGTAGGACCTGCTCTTAGGGTAGAGGCTGGGTGGGATTTAAAAACAAAATTACACAGCTCTTAGTATTCTTTCAACCAAATCCTGTACTACACAGACACACTGAAGATAAGCAAACTGCTGGGAGTGCAGCAGGTGTTTAATACATATTTGAAGGAATGGTGAATGAGTAAATGAATGAATGTTCATTTTTTGTGATTGTATTTTTCTTTAAATTCTGCCTCACTTACGCATTTTTCTGCCCCAATTCCCCATAAAAAAAATGTTAAGGGGATAGCCGGTGTCCTGTTTTTCTTTGCACTCCCAGTGGAAACACACGAGTCTAACCTGACCCTCAGTTCATAGCGCACGATCGTCCTCAGTCCACGCAAACCCCCTCTTCAATCTTTTAAAACTGGCTTTCTGCAGCCATTCTATTATGATCCTTGATCACATCCCTCTCTTTATTTGTATATATAAGTATCCTTAAACTATATATATTCTTTTTATGGGTATATTTTAATACTAATAAATGAGGTATCATGCTATATATCTCAGTTTGTTTTACATCTTTACTGAATATATTTACAATATGTAGTTCATTGCTTTTGACTGAAGTATGCATTTTTATCATATATTACATTTATTTATTTTTATCTATATTCAACAGATATTCCATTTGTTTCAAATTTGTTTGGTATCACAAATCATACTCATATATATCTATTTGTGAACATGTGCAAGAGTTCATTTTTATTATTTGAATTTGTTGCAAATAATTAAAGACAGTAACTTTCATGGTATTTTCACCTTATTTTGAAAAATGGAAAGATTTGGCAATTCTGAACTTTCATTCCCTCTGAGAAATGATGACTGGGGCTGACGAGGAGCCAGGGGTGAGGTAGCTCTCTGCAGGCTGCCACCCTGCCACCACACCATGTCATGGTCACATAATACCCCTTCACTTCTTTATGTTATTTGCTGCATTTGTTTCCTATTAATGCTCTAACAGATAACCACAAACTTAGTGGCTTAAAGCAACACAAATTTACCATCTAATAGTTCTGGAGGTCAGAATTCCAAAATGGGTCTCCCTGGATTCAGACTGGGGCATTGGCAGGGCCACTTCCTGGTCTGAAGGCTGTAGAGGAGAATTTAGTTCCCCACCTTTTCCAACCCTTAGACTGCACAGGTGCCAAACTCATTTTCACTGGGTGCCACATCAGTCTCATGGTTGCCTTCAAAGGGCCAAATGTAATTTCAAGTCTTTAGAGGTTAAGTAGCTACATTTACACAGTCCTAAAATTATTTTGGCCCTTTGAAGGCAACCACAAGGCTGATGTGGCCCCCAGTGAAAATGAGTTTGACACCCCTGCCCTAGAGCCTTCATGCGTTCTTTGTTAGAGACTCCCTTCCATCTTCAAAGCCATCCATGGCTTTCTCACATGCCATCACTTTCACACTGACTTCTGCCTCCTTCTTTCATCTCTTAAGGGCCCACCCAAGTAATAAAGGAAAATCTGCCTATTTTAAAGTCAGCTGACTAGCTATCTTAATTCAGTCTGCAACCTTAATTCCCACTTGTCATGTAACATAACATATTTACAGGTTCCCAGGATTGGACATGGACACCTTGTGGGTGGATGAGCAATGTGTATATTCTGCCTACCACACTTGATGCAACCAAACTGAATTGTTAATTTCTGCCTTACAGCAGATAAGAATTGTTCCATAATTGTAGGTACTTAATAATTGCCTCTGAATTGAACTTATTAACAATGCAGACTGCTATTTTAGACCCACTAATCACAAGAGTATCCAGTATTGAGCAATGAGCTTGTTATTTATAATACTGGTCCCTCTTTTTCCAGTAGTATAATTGGTATGAATCTCAATCTATATCTATATATAATATCTATATAATATGTAGAATCAATCTAACTCTTCTCCAATCTGATATTATCTCAATGTGAATCAAAATGTTGAGCATTGGGAAAATATTGTTAAGATACTTGGGAAAACTGGCTGTTTTTGTTCTGGTTACTTCTCTTTTCTTAAGCAAACTGAACTGCTCACTCAGTGATTGCTTCAATCACTCTCACATAGAGAAAAATGTCAATGAAATTATGTACTTATCTGTAATGGAAACAGTACTTTAACTCTCTCAGATATCCAAGAAAGAAATTGGACCAGAAGAATGCTGAGTTCCCTTCAAGTTCTAACACTCCATAATTCTACAGGCTCTTAGAAGATGTTAGGTGGGCCCTCATTTGCTATTCTTCTTGCTGAAGGGTCCTCTACTCTTGCCTGCCTTACTTCTCTTACCAAAGCACTATTTCCACACCTTAACTGATTGAGAAACAAGATTACCTGGTTCAATACTCCGGTCAGTGTTGCCTCCCATCACAAGCACAGAAGGACAGGAGGCTAGACTCAGGAGACACAGAGCTAAGGTGTCCCTCAGGCATGTGACTGACCTTACCTCACCTCCTGCCCTACCTTACCTAGTTCATTTCAATTTTCTCATGTTTTTTTTATCAGCTTTTCATCATCCCTGCCCATGTTCTTTTCATCAGCAACCTCCCTGTGAAGGGGATCAATTCAAAAATTCATCTTCTTGGCTCAACTCCATGGCTACTGAAATCCTCTAGGAGGAATCACTGAATCCTACTGAGTCATTTTTATATAAAATTTTAGACTCCAGTGTCAGCTGCATCTAGGGAACCAATGGTCCTGGTTTGCCTAACCCTGAAGGGGTTCCTTGGATATGGAACTTAAAAACTGAATAGTCCTTAGCCAACTTGAACAATCCAGCTACATCCTTATAAGGCTCAACTGTCCTTTTCATGTCCCAATTCAGTTCTCTTCCCCATTTCACACATTCACATTTCTTAACTGGCCCACACTCCCCAATGCACAGGACTATTTTTTGCAGAGAAGACTGAGACCATCAAGTCACTTCATTTCAATAGAAAATGACCCATATACAAAGAGCATTGACAAGAATTCTTTCCTTAACCAAACTCTACTTAGGCTACTTGGAGCTATTTTTTCAACGAGGCTGACTTTTGGTCTTATGTGTTTGCCTCAGTATTGTCCAGTTTTAGCAAGAACCCTGCTAAATTAGTTTAGTTAGAATGTCTCATCCTCAGTATATGATGCTTGTCAGTATCTGATCAGTTTCCTCATCTTCCATCATCCCCTAGCTGCTGTCCGGTCATCCTGGCCCACCTCTAACAGAAATCCCATTAGGTCAGTTTAGCAAAATCCCTCATTACTACTGGGAGTTCCTCTCAGTAATTTCCATCCATTGACCCCTCCCCCTGCTCCTTGGATATGAATTCCCCCTTGCCTATGCTGTAGTCAGGGTTGAACCCAGTCTCTCCCCAGAACTGTAAAACCTCTTGACAGTGGTCCTACATTTACAGAGATAGTCCCTATTGGAGTAAAGTCTTCCTCACTCTTTCCAACAAGTGTCATAAATAATATTTTCTTTAACAGCATCAACAGGGAAAGGCCAGCTGACTTCCTGCAGTGATCCTGAACAAGTAAAACTGAGCTTAATAAATTCACCACAGTCTAGGAACTGACCCGGAACTTTTTTGGAACAGAGGGTGATACATGGTTTTGTCAGCACCCTGAAGTAGGCCTTACTCTGAGGGGTAGGCTCTCATTAATCAAGTTCTCACAGAATGATATTATACACACAAATGACTATGTATTCATTTATGAGGGGCCTGACCATCAGGCAGAAGTGCTCATATCAGCGTGCCAACACATTCTCTTCCTGTGAGCAAGTGACATGAAAAGCCAAATTACCATCAGAAGGCCACTTTATTAATGTTCTTTAAAAACATCATTATCACTTCCAGCCAAGATGGAAGCATAGGTGGACACACTGTGCCTCCTCTCACAACCAAGATTAAGACGACAAAAATATAGAACCAAAAAAAAAAAAAACCAACCAGAACACATAGAGGATTGAATTGTACGGAGGTCCAACAACAATTCACCTAGACCGCTAAGAGGGGCAGAGTTGGTGGCCAGCAGAGAGAGGTCGCGGAGGGAAAAATCAGTACCTGAAGGTCCTGGGGTCACAGGCAGTGGTTACCAAGCACAGGGAGGCAACGAGCCAACCAAGCAAGGTGCACAAGGCAGCTGACCACGGTCACACATTCATGCACATATAAACCAGGCAAAAATGAGCAGCGAGACAGACTGCGCAGTGCAGGGCCCCAGCATTGGGAAACAAAGCCTAAAAAGCACCGATTGAGAACACTTGTGAGAGCTGGGGTGCTGGGAGAGAATCCCAGCCTCATAGGAGAGTTTGTTGGAGAGACCCAAGGGGTCCTAGAACATGCACAAGCCCGCCCACATGGAAATCAGTACCAGAAGGACCCAATTTGCTTGGGGAAAGCTGTAAAAGGGACTGGAATCCAAGAGAGAGGAGAGCAGGCATCATGGTTCCCTCTCGGACCCCGCCCCCACACACAGCGTCACAACCCTGCAACTGGGCTGCCTCACCCTGGGGAACACCTAAGGCTCTGCCCCTCACTACATAACAGCCCCACCAGACCAAAAAAACAAAAACAAAAACAAAAGTGGCTCAAATGGGAGAACAGATCAAAGCCCCAGAGCCAATTTATCTAAGTGACCAAGAGATAGCCAACCTATCAGATGCACAGTTCAAAGCACTAGTGGTCAGGATGCTCACAGAATGGGTTGATTTTGGTCGCAAATTAGATGAACAAATGAAGGCTACAATAAGTGAAATGAAGGAAAACGCACAGGGAATCAATAGAGATGGGAGGAAAACTGGGACCCAAATCAATGGAGTGGACCAGAAGGAAGAAAGAAACAACCAAACAGAAAAGAAGGAAGAAACAAGAATTCAAAAATATGAGGAGAGGCTTAGGAACCTCAAGGACATCTTTAAATGTTCCAACATCTGAATTATAGGGGTACCAGAAGGAGAAGAGGAAGAGCAACAAGTGGAAAACTTCTTTGAACAAATAATAAAGGAGAACTTCTCCAATCTGGCAAAGGAAATAGACTTCCAGGAAGTCCAGGAAGCTCAGAGAGTCCCAAAGAAGGTGGACCCAAGGAGGAACACACCAAGGCACATCATAATTCCATTAGCCAAGATTAAAATGAAGGAGAGAATTCTCAAA
>PVKU01010985.1:0-12262 GCA_004027475.1 Anoura caudifer | reverse complement strand
AATCTGGCAAAGGAAATAGACTTCCAGGAAGTCCAGGAAGCTCAGAGAGTCCCAAAGAAGGTGGACCCAAGGAGGAACACACCAAGGCACATCATAATTCCATTAGCCAAGATTAAAATGAAGGAGAGAATTCTCAAAGCAGCAAGAGATAAAGGCAGAGTCACCTACAAAGGAATTCCCATCAGACTGTCAGCGGATTTCTCAAAAGAGACCTTCCAGGCAAGAAAGGGCTGGAAAGAGGTATTCCAAGTCATGAAAGTCAAGGACCTACATCCAAGATTGCTCTATCCAGCAAAACTGTCATTTAGAATGGAAAGGAAGATAAAGTGCTTCTCAGATAAGGTCAAGTTAAAGGAGTTCATCATCACCAAGCCCTTATTATATGAAATGTTAAAGGGACTTACCTAAGAAAAAGAAGATAAAAAATAGGACAGTAAAAAGACAGCAAACTCACAGATATTAACAACCACACCTAAACCAAAAGCAAACTAAGCCAACACGTAGAACAGGAACAGAAACACAGAAATGGAGATCACATGGAGTGTTAGCAACAGGGGAGTGGGAGGAGGAGAGAGGGGGAAAAGTATACAAAGAATAAGTAGCATAGACGGTGGGTAGAAAATAGACAGGGGGAGGGCAAAGAATAGTGTGGGAAAAGTAGAAGCTAAAGAACTTATGACACATGGACATGAACTAAAGGGGGGAATGTGGGTGGGAGGGAGTGTGCAGGGTGGAGGGGAATGATGGGGGAGAAATGGGACAACTATAATAGCATAATCAATAAAATATAATTAAAAATGCAAAAAAAATCATTATCAAGCAGAACAGAGAATCTGATCCATCAGTCTCATTTGTGAATATGTTTGAATAAATAGATGAGTGAGAAGTTAAATGACCAAAAGATGTCTTATGAAAATTGACCAGAACAAAGAAATACAGAACACATCTTGAAAAGGGTCTTCCAGCATAGGTAAGATGAGGTGCTGTCTCACACCAGGTCATGTCACTAGAGGACCATACAATACACAATTCCAGAGGGATATCACTCACATATTAGTACTCATTCCACATTGGTATTCCTCATAGCCCTAGCAGCATACTAAACACACTGTTTATCTTGCTCTTCGCATTCACAACATATATTGGAGTCTGTCCCGAATCAATGCTAAAGAAAGTCATTCTTTATTAGTGTCGCACAATATTCCTTACTTTATGTACATTAAATTGTCTAACAGTTTCCAATTCAAAGAGCCAGAAGACTCTTAATCTAATCTCCCCTGTCTTCTCTATAATTTAAATCCGTTAGCTAATCCTTCCTTCTCCTATATAATAGTCTGCTCTTATCTGCAGGTGATACATTCCAAGAACCCCAGTGGATGCCTAAAACCAGAACAGTACCAAATCCTATATATATAATGTTTCTACCTATACATGCATACATACCTGTGATAAAGTCTAATTTATAACATAGGCACAGTAAGATATTAGCAATAACTAATAATAAAATAGAACAATTATAACAATATACAGCACAGGTGAAAAACACAAGGCCCATGGGCCGAATCCGGCCTGCGACCTTGTTTTATCTGGCCCTGCACCTTGTTTCTGCCTGGCGGCAGCACCAAGCTCCTTGCCCCTAGTTAAGGAATAATTACACTTATCAGTCCTAAAATTACATTCAGCCCTTTGCAGGCAACTACGAAGCTGATGTGGCCCACAGTGAAAATGAGTTTGACACCCCTGATATACAGTAATAAAAGTTATATGACTATGATCTCTCTTTAAAATATCTCATTTACTGTACTTACCCTTCTTCTTGTGATGATGCGAGATGACTCAATGCCTATGTGATGAGGTGAATGAGGTAGGCATTACGACAGCTGCAGTTAGCATTTTTTAGCTATAAGGGTTTCTTGGACACAAGCACTGAAATACCAGTACAGCCAATCTGATAACTAAATGGCTACTAAGTGATTAACAGATGGGTAACATACACAGTGTGGATGCACTGAACAGAGGGATGATTCACATTCTGGGTAGGACGGAGCTGGACGGTGCAAGATTTCATAATGCTATTCAGAACAGCATGAAATTTAAAACCCATGAATTGTTTATTTCCAGAATTTTCTATTTAATATATTTGGAATGAGGTTGACTGCAAGTAATTTAAACTGTGGAAAGCAAAACTGTAGATAAGGCAGGGCTAGAGGTATATCTCAGAGATATTTCAGGTTCAATTAGAGACCACCACAATAAAAGCAAATATTGGAAAAAAGCAAGTCACATGAAGTTTTTGGTTTCCCAGGCATATAAAAGTTATCTTTACACTATACTGTATCATCTATTAAGTGTACAATAGCATTATGCATTAAAAAAATCAACATACATGCCTTAATTTAAAAATACTTTATTGTTAAAAATGCTAACCATAACTCACCTTAAGTTGGTGGTGGAAAGTCTTCAATACTGAAGCCTCAATACTGAAAACATAGTACCTGCAAAATGCAATAAAGCAAAGCACACAAGAAAATGAGGTTTGCCTGTACTGCATTTGGTTTCTGCACTCCACTGACCCCCTTCCTCTTGACCTGTCTGCATGCTCAAGTCTTTCCCTTGATCTTCTAAGCCTTTCTCTCACTACATTATATCCTTTCACCATCAAGATCCTGGGAAGAATGAGCACCACAGAAAGATGTCCTTTCTCTACCCATTCATTATTCAGTCAGGACCCTGACTCCATCATTACAGTGAGGCCTAGTTGACACAATCGCCAGTATTGCAATAATTGCCAAAAATAGTTTAATCTTAAAACCCAGCTTACTTGGCCTCTTTAGTGACCACACCCTAATTGGAATTGGCTTGGCTGACATTGTTCAGCCCTAGATCTCCTCAGATCTATCTTTGTCCCTTCCCAGCTCTTTGGCTAGCTGCTCATCCTCTTTCAGACAGATTGAAGCCAAGATTTTGCCTTTGACCTGCTTGTCACCTCTCTATATACCTTCTTTTTACTGTCTCAGGCCTCCAACATTTTTCTGCATTTGATCGTGCCAATATCTACGTCTCTTACTGAAACCTCTCTGAGCTCCAAACGGTGCACTCCATGGCCTGCTAGGGACTTCCATCTAAGTGTCTCACAGGGACCTTAAATTCCACATGTCCAAACTAAAAATTATTTGTTCTTATGACACAGTATCTGTTTTTCCTTTCTTCTTTCTCTTACACAGGTCTTCAGAGCCCTGCGGGATTCTCAACAATAACAAGTGTACCTGTTTTTCAGATTCCAGGCATCCGCTGCACTGTCCAGTAGCTTTTTTGGACAGGACTGAAGATGAAAATGCTGGCTTCTTCTCATGGAACTGCCAACATATGGCTCATGAGAAACTCTCACACATCCTTTCCCAGACAAACCTGGGAGCCCAAGTTGTTGCATTTGGCAATTTCTCCTTTGTGCCCTCATCACAGCACTTAGCAAGTCACTCATCTCTTAGATCTCTCAGGTGTAAGTAAAAAAAACTGGTCCAATATGTCATTCAACCCAAATGGGCATTAATAAAAATATCTAAGGCAAGGTGAAGTACAGACATATCCCACTCATTTTCTTGTAAAGGAAGAAGAGAGACTCACAGCAAGGAAAACTTGCTCCTAAAATTCATTCTAATAATCAAGTCAATACCCTTTTATACACTTAATGTTATAAAAGAACTAAGACAATTGCAACTAGCTGTTGTTAATCTTCATAAAATTTGGCATCTTGTCTGATAAATCCTGTGGAATAGATTATTTCTTATATCATGTTGCCTCAGCCAAAACTTCAACTCTATCATCCCATTATATTATCATATCTTTTGACTAAAAATTCTACTCTAGTGAACGAACCCTAGAAAAATAATCCAAAAATACCAAAAAGCCATGTTCATTCATGAAAATCTCCACTACAGCTTTATAAAAATAGTAAAAAATTGAAAATTACTCAAGCCTTCAAGAATGATATGATAATAGGTAAATTATGGGATCCCCCACAATAGAACCCACATATCCACTAATAATTTGAGTTATTTAATACAGGAACATTCTTAGGTTATAATGTTAAGCTAAAAAAAATTGCCCCAAACTGAACATATACAGTTCACAATGTGTACAACAAAGTTCTGCACTAAAAAAGTTTTTTAAAAATTTTAATGTTAAAGTTTTCTTCTAGTAATTTATTTCTCCTTTTCAACTCAACTTTTCCATGATGAACATTTGTTACTTTCATAATCAGGAAAATTAAGCAACATTTGAAATATATAGCCATCAAATCCCACTCGACACAATGAATAGATTTAGCTTTATAGTAGGCTTGATGACATTTTCTTTGAGCCAAAATACCATATTGGAGTAGATCTAAACTTCAAAACTGAGTCATCTTTCTTCCTTCTCCAAATAACAAAATAAACTACCCAATATTTTCTTAATCATATAAGGTAGGTCTCTAAGGGCTGGAAGAACCCGGATATTTTTATTTTTTAACCAATGCACTAAGTAAGGAAGCACAGTACTGAAGGATATCTTGAAGTGTCAGCAATTAACCTACCTACGTTTACCGGTTTGCAGAGTTACTTCACCTGCCAACTCTGCTCTGCCCAGATTCTCCCAACTTTGTAAATGTGAATTGTGACAGTTCTGCAAACCAGTCTTGTGGCGGGGCTCTGCCCACAGAGCCCCAGCTATCCGCCACAGATGAAAATAAGTCTACCAAGATATGATCTGCTTGGGGAGGAAAGGTGGCCAATCTCTCAAAGGAGAAGGGCCAAGAGCCCCTTCCTCAATGGTTTTTATTAGGTTCATAACACACAGGAATACAGGTAAAGCTCATCAATCAATGTCAGACGGCAAGGATCAAACAACAGATAACATTTCAGAGAACTCTGAGGGCTTAATTGAGTCAGGGTCTGTCAGCTAAGGGGTTACAAAACTTTAGGAGACAATCTCATTTCCTCCTCGGACCCTTATCATTTAAATGAGAGCACTCTTAGCAAAGCAGGTTTCACAGGACTTTACAAGTTCCTTCTTAGGCCCAATCACCCGGGGAGCTGCTCTAGCCAACACAGGGCTGCACCCCCCTGTCATTGTTTCAGGCTTAAATCAGGCAGGGGAATCAAGGCAGCCAAGAGATTATGAGACTTCTTGCAGACAGAATGAGGACTCAGTCTATGTCAAAGTTGAGGGTCAGGGGTCTATCACCCCTTTTTGCTATAGACCCCCAAGTCCTTCTTTGAGGGCCTTCCAAGTGGTCATGCCTGGCTTAGGTGACCCCTCCCTTGAGGGAATCTTACCCGTCATTGGCTAACCAACCAAGCACTGGGGGCCAGTTATGGATGAAGCAGAAGCAGTGCTCCTGCCAGGGAGATAAGCTTTGTCTCCTTAGTGGCTTACAGTTGGAAGGTCGCTCACTCAGCCTTAGCCATGGGGTGCAGTTACAACTCCTGGTCTCAAAACCAGGCAGAATAGTTCCCAACACAGTCTAGTGGGCAGTCTGTGAAGAAATAACTGCTCCTGCCCATTATATTTTGTCTTTCCTAATGGAGTTATCCAGGAATATTTCAAGTTTTTAACATTTTTAAATTGACACGTTTATTGATTCTCACTCTCTTTATGTGCATTGCACATGGTGCTGGCTCCCATGTCAAAATGCTCGACTTTACAACCTGACACTCACCACACAGCAGGTAACTTCCTCAAGTTATTAGCAAATGTCACTGTGAATATTAAAATAAAATGTCTGTCTTTAGACCATCTTGATAATTTTAAACAGTAATTATATGTATTAGTGATACATTCTGACAATGAAGCTCTTAATTTTTTTAAATTTGAATTGACTTTTTCTACCAATTCTTAGCAAAAATGGAAAGAAACTGCAATTAGACTATCGGGACCATGTTATCATCATTCATCTTCCTTCAGTCCAAAACAGTGAGTGATAGAAGAGGGACATTTCTAAAGTTCTTTAATTGGAATGAATTCTTTTGGCCCCCCTGCCCCTGCAGCAACTTTGGCAAAGCTCCAAACAGCAGATAATAGGATCATTAATGCTTAAATCCCCTAACAAAAAAGTTTTGAGCCTGTTTCCATTGCTCATTCCCTTCTCAGAGTTTATTTAGTTTTATTTTCCTTAATTCAGAACATTTGTTTTTAAATGGAAAATCATGTCTGGCCCAACAGTGTGCCTATTACTTATACAGCAAGAGGAAATATAGTTCAGGAATGAGAATCAAAAGACAGTAATTCTGTTAGACTCTGAGAAGTGCTTCCTTCATTTTCCTGCTGCCGTGATATTTAATAGGATTAAATTCCCACATTACTTAGTGAGATTTACTGAGAATGTATAAATTCTTCTCTTTGAGGACATTCTCTGTTCTGCAGAACTTACCAGTATCCAAGTGCATTTATCACATCCTATAATGTGCAGGTACGGAACAGAATTATAGGATGTCCTTGTCCCACAGAACTTATAATTTCAACTTGAGATATATGACTACTTAATATACACCTATGAGAGATTAGGAAGTACATAAATCAAACTAATCTCAATGACATTTGGTAGATTATTAATATAATGAGAATTCAGAGAAGGGGAAAATTCAGGACATTCTTGAGTGGTCTTGAAAAGGTTGCCCAGAAAATGTTGAATGGGACACCCTTAAAAAACAGCTTGAGACTGGGTGTGTGGGGAGGAGGGGGTATGCTAATTCCTTGTACGACCCCTCATCTATTTCACTTTGGGCTGTGCTTGTATTTTTACTGACATGGCTGTCTATGTAGTTTTAGATAGAAGAGACCTCAATAAAGGAAGCAAACACTGGAGAAAACCCTGGGAAAGTCACAGTCTTAATCCAACTTCCTTTCCTGCAGAATGTAGACTTTAGGAATTGGTTTGAGTCAGGAAAAAATAAAGTTTTGTAGATGGCCAGTGGGTCAAGGAAAATGCTTAAGAAGCATATCTGTGACCAGTTGATGGGGTAAGTGTCATATCTGTCTTGTTAATGTTTAAGTCTTTACAAATAGCTTCATAAGTCTTTACACCCTGCCTCCCAACACCATTTTTAAGGCAAGCACCAGCCAGTTCTAACATTTCAGCCATCTGCATGCCTTATTTATATGAGACCATGATATGCAAGCTAGCAGAGAGTTCCTGGTCTGGGTTACAAAGAAGACTGTCGTACATACAATAGGGTCTCAGCAGTCAGAGGCTGCAGAGCAGTTCAAAACTCTAAACTAAACACGCCAGTAAAAACTTTTAAATATCACCTCCTTGTACCATCACAGAAAATAATTTCTTTGAGTAAGCTTTAGGTTTTGCTTTATCTTAAAGCTTAAAATACCACACTTAATATTTTTGTTCCTCTGACTTAATTCAACACTTTATACGAAAATAAATTAATTTCTGGCTTGGAAAAACAGCAGACCTTCCGGTTTATTTTCAATTTGGTCTCCAGCATTTGAATGATGGGGCTTCCCTTCACAATTTATGTTTCTGCTTGCCAAACTGTAACCCTGGGATAATTAATTCTTTCCAAATCACTTGATTCTCTCAGAATGTCTCTAAAAAGTTGTTACAAAAATAAATCTTTGGAATTCATTTACGCTTTTCGTTTCCCCTTAGAAACTGTTTATGATATTGATTTCTCACACTTCTCTTTAAATTTCACAAACGTCTTTGATTGCACGTATATTTTCCCTAAGTGTTACATCAATAATATTGTTTACAAATGAGCCATATTTTACAAATAAGAACACAAAGGCAAAACCACACCAGAATTTGGGTCTTTAACATTTGGTTCAGTGATCAGTTCACTTTATTTCTAATACTAAAGTAAAAACTTAGCCATTACTGTATAATTACATAACCCTAAGAATTTGTAATTTATTCAAATAAAGGGAGATGGTGGCCAAGTAGGTGGAAGCTGAGTCCACTTGCTCCTGCACTCAACTTGGACACTTGGCTAATCTTCCAAAAGAAAAAAACAATTGAATATTCAACAGAATCTTAGCTGATATGAAGTTTGGAAGCTAAGGAGTACAGAAAGACACTTCACAATGGGTGATAAGGAGATTTATAAGTAGAAAGGGAAATACCCCATGCATGGTGCCTGCAGCCACAGAGAGCCTGGCAGAAATCGCAGTTTTGTGGCTCTCTCCCCTCCCAGGGCAGGGAACCCCCAGACCCGGGCCAGCAGGGACTTGGATATGCAAAGTCAGGGAGATCCAAGCTATACACACACAGTGAGCAGCACACCCATAGCTGTAGCAGCAAATGCCAACTGGGAGAGTGCCAGAGAGAGAGAGGGGGATGCTATCTACACCTGGGTCAGGAGGAGGAGGATGGCTGTGGCCAGCTGTGACTGCAAGAGACTCTTGCCTTTTTGGGAGAGATAGTAAGTATGGAAAGCCTACAGTGACTCAATGCTGCAGTGCAAGCACCTAAATAGACTTTTTAAAAGGGGAGCTGGGCATGCTGGGCATGCTGGGCAGGGACCCTGTGTGCAGCTGCCCTGTCAACAAGGGGAAAGGATTGAGGGCGCAGTTTGTTTTGCTTCTACTCAGTGCAGCAGGGCAGATGGACCAGAAAGGTGAAAAGCAAGGGGATTTCTCGGCCCCAGCCCAGAGCAGCTGGCAGAACAGATGCTGCACTGAGTGAAGATTGTGGGCCTCTGTCTGCTAAAAGGGCAATGGGCTGGGAACTATGCACCTGAGATTATTTAAAGCCAGACAGAGCCCCCTTCCCTGGTGGAACTTCTGGGAAGGTCTCATCCAGCCCTCACCTCCTGCTGGAGAAGGGAAGATTTGCAAAACAGAGTAGGCTCAAGAACTCTGCTGGGTGCATTTCCACAAGAGAAAGACAGCAAAAGGAACACCTAAAGGGCCCATTTTGAATTTCTCTCAGGGAAACAAACTACACTGGTTCCTAGGGACCTATTTCACTGAGGCCAAAAAATCAGGAAGATCCAAAAGCAGTGCAGCAAGGAGGAGTCAGGGCCCTTCCAAGCCTCAGCTCGCACACAGAGCTGCCATCAACACCAAGCAGAAGAGAGTGGACCCTCTTACACAGATTGCTCCCCACCCTGGGAAACAGACAGCTAATTAATCAGAAACTATACATTATTGCAAATAAACTAGGACAGACCAAGAGGGGTGGTTCAGGGACAGGGGGAACACACCCACAATTTTCCCAGAAGATTGAACAGTGCCTCCCAGGGCAGACGTTGGCTCCTACCCTTCCAATCACAACAGAAGCCCCCTCTAGAGGCATGTGGAGGTGATACAGGTGGTGTTGCCAGAAGTTGGACAACTCACCCTGGGACCTTGAGCTGATGAAAAACATGGAGATCCAGAAGGAGAAGTCGGAAGGCAAACACCAAACATCTGTGACAAATTTGACCTTGCTTTTCTTCAGAATTTCTGTTTTTTTTCCTTCCTTTCACATAGCCTTTTAATATTTCTTTTTCACTTCAGTTGTATTCCAACTAGTTTACTACTTTTTGTTTTTTGATTTTGCATTTTTTGTAGACTTTATATTATTTTTCATTTTATTGTTATTTCAAATCTCATCATACCCTGCCCTTGACGTACTCCATTTTGCCTTCTTCCTGCCTTTTCTTATTTTCATTGCAAATTTTATTTTCGCCCATGCTATACCTTGTTCCTATTCCTCACTATTTCTCCTCTCTCTGTCCTCTCAAAAGCACTCTTCCTTCCTTTAATCAGCTTACATTCTTTTTTCCCCTCTTATAATATTCTTATTTCCTTTCCACCATAAACTGTGGCTTGTTGGGCTTAGATATTATGGTCATTGATGTTCTTTTCTAATGGCATTCCTATTGCTTCACTATTTTTCATCCTTCAGTTCTCATACGTTACTCTCTACCTGTCTTATTTCATTTTGCCTTCCACCTGCCCTAGCTATTTGAGTTAGGAATTTTATTTTTTCCCTTTCTTAGCCTGGATTCCATTCCATATTCTTACTATTTGTCCTCCCCTTATCCTCACAAAATAATTTTTCTTTACTGTAGATATCTCATATTCTCTTTGCTCTTTTGTATGACATTCTTATTCCCTTTGCACGTTTAGTAATCTTTGCTCATCTGTCACTGATATTGACTCTGCTGTGGTTTTTCTGTTATTTTGTTCCTTTTGGTTCACTACCTTTTAAATTTTATTTCAAACTTCATATTATAATCTTCCCTTTTCTTACTCCATGTTGCCATTGTCCTTCCCTGTTTTACTTATGTTTTAGGGTACCAGACATATGATACCAGAATGGATAAGAAAACATGACTCTCCTATATGCTGTCTACAAGAGACCCACTTCATAATGAAAGATCTACACAGACTGAAAGTAAAGGGATAGAAAAAGTATGCCAAGCAACTGGACATGAAAAGAAAGCTGGGGTAGCAATACTTATATCAGACAAAATAGGCTTCAAAGCCAAAACCATAAATAGGGACAAAGCAAGACATTACATCATACTTAAAGGAACAATCCAACAGCAGGATATAACCTTGTAAACATATATGCACCAACATAGGAGCACCTAAATATATAAAGAAAATCTTAGAGGACCTCAAGAAAGATATTGACAACAAAACATCATCGTAGGGTATTTTAATACCCCACTGTCAACAATGAATAGATCTTCCAAACAAAGAATCAGCAATGATATTGTGGCACTGAATGACCCTCTAGATCAAATGGACTTAATTGATATATACAAAACCTTTCACCCCAAAGAAGCAAAATATACATCCTTTTCTAATGCACATGGAATATTTCCAAAAATAGACCACATGGTGGGATACAAAACAAGATTCAACAAATTCAAGAAAATTGAAATCATATCAAGCATATGTTTAGATTACAATGGATTAAAACTAGAGACTAATCTCAAGGAAAATCTCAAAACATTCAAATACATGGAGACTGAATAATATGTTATTAAATAATACATGGGTCAATGATGAGATCAAGTGAAAAATCAAAAAGTATCTGGAAACATGAAAATGAACTCACAACAACCCAAAAGCTATGGAACACAATGAAGTCAGTACTGAGTGGAGAGTTCACAGCAATACAGGACTACCTAAAGAAAATAGAAGAGTCTTAAATAAATTACCTAAACCCACATCTAAATGGTCTAGAGAAACAACAACAAACAAAGCCCAGAGTGAGTAGAAGTAAGGAAATAATCAAGATCAGGGCAGACTTAAATGACAGAGAGACTAAAGGAACAATTCAAGGATCAATAAATCCAGGAGCTAGTTCATTGAAAAGATTTTAAAAATTGACAAATCTTTAACCAGAGCACCCAAATATATAAAATCAGAAATAATAGTCACAACTGCTACCACAGAAATACAAAGGATTATAAGAAATTACCATGAACAACTATATGCCAAGAAATTAGAAAACCTGGGTGAAATGAACAAATTTCTAGAAACATACCATCTTCCAAAGCTGAATCAAAAAGAAGCAGAAAGCCTGAACAGACTGATAACATAGTAAAATCAAAGCAGGTATCAAAAAACTCCTGGTACATAAAAGCCCTGGACCAGATTGCTTCACAGGTGAATTTTACCAAACATTTAAGGAAGAACTAACTGTTATCCTTCTCAATATATTGCAAAAAATTCAAGAACAGGGAAGACTCCCAAACTCTTTTTACAAGGCCAGTATCATCCTAATTCCAAAACCAGACAAAGATACAACAAGAAAAGAAAACTACAGACCAATATATCTGATGAGCATAGAGCTAAAACCCTCAACAAAATACTGGCATCCCAGATTCAGAAACACATCAAAAAGACCACACACCATAATCAAGTGGGATTCATCCCAGGGATGCAAAAATGGCACAATATTCACAAATCAATAAATGTAATATACCACATAAACAAAATGAAGGACAAAAACTACATGATCATATCAATAGGTACTGAAATCTGGCACCCATTTATGATAAAGACATTCAGCTACGTGGGAATAGAGGGAGCATACCTCAACATAATAAAAGCGATATACAAGAAACCTCAGCCAATATTATACTCAATGGGCAAAACTAAAAGTTTTCCCCTTAAGATCAGGAAGAAGACGAGAGTGTCTGCTCTTACCATTCTTGTTCAACATAATACTGGAAGTCTAGCCACAGCTATCAGACCAAAAAAAAAGAAATAAAAATCATCCAGTAAACAGAGGAGAGGGTGGAGGGGGAAAACAGGGGAAAGAAAG
>PVKU01010984.1:0-47367 GCA_004027475.1 Anoura caudifer | reverse complement strand
TATCACCTTTAACAGGAACCTAATCAAAAAAACAAACAAACAAGCATAATATAACCAAAGACACTGAGATTGAGAACAAGAGAGGAGAGGGATAGGAATAGCCAGGGAAAAGGGGAAGGGGTTAGAGCAACAAGTATGAAAGACACATGGACAAAAGCTGGGGGGGGGTGGAAATGAGAGGGAGCTGGGGAGGGCTGGGGTGGTGGGATGGGAGTAGAAAACAGAAAACTGTATAAGAACAACAATTAAAATAAAATTAAAAAAAGAATTATCAAAGTAAGAGTTAAAAAGAGAAACAAGCAAAAAAAAAAAAAAAAGATGAATCCTCCTCATCTATGTAGTTTACCATCAGAAACAATTCTTTTCACACCGTTCATGAGGTTTTTAGTTTTTATGGTTTTATTCAGCCATAGTTGCAGATTTTGGACAAAGTATTAAGCTTTGACAAGTCAACTAAGGTTTTGGGAAGGGTTTCCATCCCAAACTAGGCCAAGCAAGAGCTGCACAATGCAGTGTATTACTGAGAAGAGAACACAGCACAAGACTGACTAATATAAATTTAGGAAAACAAAGGAAACTACCAGCAGCCAAGCAGCTAAAATCATGACAGGAAGTCTTTAGTAGAACATTTGATTAAAAAATAAAATAAAAGGTTATGACTTACTGAAGATGCAAACCAAATCAAAACTTTGTGCCTTATGGAAGGTCATCAGTGTTAAACCCATGTAGCTGGTATCTCTGGAAATTGGCTAGCTTCCCAATACCATGAAGACAACAACTGAAACCTACTAAAATGTCATCTCAGATGACTGGTTAAAATATTTGTGACTGATCCAAGGGACTTTGTTGTGTTTAAAATGAGACCGTAGATTCATTTTTATAAGAACATGTTAGTTTAATAATAAAATTATTCCCAATTAATTTACTCAATCATATGTTGCCAGAAATACTAGCAAAATGTGAGGAAAATGATTTTAATAGTAAAAGGATCCCTAAAGAGCCATCAGAAAACTATATGCACAGTAAAGTCAGCTCTATTCTAAGCAAGTTTCTATTTCTTTAGTTTCCTTCTTTTAAGATGTGGTATGATTTGTTCTGAATTTCTTTGAACAAAGACACCAAACAGTGGATTACAGAGAAGTTAAAGAGCAGTGGTTTCTGAGAATAACCTACAGCCTCTTTTTGAGCAAATGCAGATTTGCATGTGTCTTATCTTGACTAATCTCAAATAATGTTTCCTATGACTTAAAATGCTTGAAAATACTTTTTTAATCAGGTCCCTATCACATAAACTATATACTGAGAAACACAGGTACAAAAATATACCAAAAAACAACTGCAGATGAGAACATGAACAGTCAGTTATGTGTAATTAGTAATTTAGGAAATTGCATTGAGAACAAACCTGACTCTGTAGCTCTACAACCAAAGCTACAGAGAACCTATAAGTTGTTTCCATGTCTTGTTGCTAAGGCTCACATCTGCCTGATAGGGGTGCTCACTGTTCAGAGGAAGTCCATTTGGGGGCATTCCTACTCCCAGATATCACTTTACTGTTATTTTCTCAACACAAAAAATGCAGGCTAGAGGTAGGTTTTGGTGGTCCTGAATCCCAGCCAGAATACCTAAGTTAGTGTATAGCCTCTATGAAAGGCCATCTGTGCGGGACAAGACACAGACACCTCCAGGGAGTTCAGTTCCTCAAGTGTTCATGGGGGCAAGAAATACTTTCTAATATAGCACAGTAGCTCAGCTCTAAGTAGCTTTGTGTCTCTAAGTCAGAGGACCCACAGTATCTGGCCTACAGTATAGAGGACCAGCTGCCTGCATAAATTGAAAGTATGCCTCCTACACAGAAGAATCCTCTGGCACACTGCTGTCCCCATGAAGTCATGGGTCTTAGCCAGAACACAATTAATATTTTGAGTTAGGTCAGGAGTAAAATAAAGAGAACAATGTTTTACACTGCAAAACAAGGATGACCACACTTGTGAAGCAACAATAATCTTTATAATTTTTCATTCAACAAACTTAAAAGAACCTTGGGAAAAAACAGCACCATTTTCCAATACCTAATGAAAGAACTCCTGAGTAAATTTCCTATCACCTGCCCAAATTCTGGAATTCATCCTCCTCCTATGGAAGGTATGTTTGTATTTATTATTTTTATTTTTAAACATTTGAATAGCTTTTATTTTTATTTTTTTTTGTTTTTAATGCTTTTTTATATCTATATCATTTAGTGAATTAATTAAGCCTGACTTTTATTTTTTTAATTTTAATTGTTGTTCAAGTACAGTATTCTCCCTTTTACCTCTATCCTAGCCCACCCCGCCAGCCCTCCCAACCTTCCTCCCATTTCCACCCCCCCTTGTTATTATACATGTGTCCTTAATACTTGTTCCTGCAAACCCTACCCCTTTCCCCCTGAAATTCCCTCCCCTCTGGTCACTGTCAGCCTGTTCTCAATTTCAGTGTCTTTGGCTATATTTTGCTTGTTTGTTTTGTTGTTTAGGTTACCATTAAAGATGAGATCATATGGTATTTGTCTTTCACCACCTGGCTTTTTCCGCTTAGCGTAATGCTCTCCAGTTCCATCCATGCTGTTGCAAAGGGTAGGAGCTCCTTCTTTTCTTTCTGCTGCATAGAATTCCATTGTGTAAATGTACCATAGTTTTTTGATCCATTCATTTACTGATGGGCATTTGGGTTGCTCCCAGCACTTGGCTATTGTAAATTGCACTGCTATGAACATTGGGGTGTATAGGTTCTTCTGGATTGGTGTTTCAGAGTTCTTAGGATATAATCCTAGCAGTGGAATTGCTGGGTAAAAAAGCAGATCCATTTTAATTTTTCTGAGAAAATTCCATACTGTTTTCCATAGTTGTTGTACCAGTCTGCAATCCCACCAACAGTGCACTAGGGTTCCCTTTTCTCCATGTTTGTATTTTAAATTACAGCAAGTGGATACTACAGATTTTTTTGCTTCATTATTCATTTAGCCTGCTGCCTGATCTTTAGTTGATTTATTTAAATATTCCAAACTGTCACAGAGTTTGATCCAGTAATTGGGTTATGACCTAACAGGAGCACTGATTCAAGTAGTCCTTTCTAAAAGTCATATTTTATAAAGTTTAAGAAAATAGTATGTATACTAGGACACTTTTTGTTTCCCGGGATTTTTACACAATCACATTTATTTCACAAATCACATTTCAGCTTTCCCTCTTATTTGTTCTTGTTGAAATATTATGCAAGCTGTATTATAAAAAGAAATCAGTTTTTAAAAAGAGACATATATTATCCAGTGGGGTAGTTCTGTAAAAGGTGATGATGATGATGATAAAATAACAACCTTGCAATATCAGACACTTCTTATTTATTTTTATTGAGATGTAATTGACATATGACATTATATTAGTTTCATGTGTATAAAATAATGATCCTATATTTATTTATACACTACAATGCCTAGTTAACATCTGTCATCATACATAGTTACAATTTCTTTTTCTAGTGATGGGAACTTTTAAGATCTACTGTCTTAAAAACTTTCAAATATGTAATACAGTATTAACTACACTCACAATGCTGTTAAGTTACATCCCCATTATTTATTTTATGATGGGAAATTTGTATCTTTTAACACTACACTCATTTTTCCCTGCACCAAAGACCACCTCTGGCCACTATCAATCAATTTATCTATGAGCTCATAGTTTCCTTCCTTCCTTCCTTCCTTCCTTCCTTCCTTCCCTCCTTCCTTCCTTCCTTCCTTCTCTCGCTCCTGCCTCCCTCTTTCCCACTCTCTCCCTTCCTCCCTTTAGGATTCTATATATACCTAAGATCATACGGCATTTGTCTTTCTCTGTCTGACATATTTCACTAAGGATGATGTCACTTCAAGGTCTATGCATGTTGTCATAAATGACAGTATTTCCTCATTCTGTTTGTTCACTTTATGGTTGAATAAACTCTATATTGTATGTATGCATTACTTCTTTATTCATTCATCCACTTATAGTCATTTAGGTTGTTTCTATATCTTAGTTATTGCAAATAATGCTATAGGGAACATGGGGGTGCACATATCTTTCTTTTAATTTCCTTCTAATAAATACCCTGAAGTGGAATTAGGATCATATGTAGTTCTATTTTTAATTTTCTGAAGAACCTCCAAAATGTTTTTCATAGTGGCCATATTAAATTATATTCCCATCAAGGGCACCAAAGTGTTCTTCTCTCTTCTTCAACATCTCTGATAACACTTATTTCTTGTGCTTTGCTAATAATCATTCTAACAGGTGTGAGGTGATATCTCACTGTGGTTTCAACTTACATTTCAGTGGTAGTTAGTGATGTTAAGCACCTTTTAATGTACCTGATGTCCATCTGTATGTCTTTTCTGGAAAAACGTCTCTTCAGACTGTGCCCATTTTTTAAAAATTGTATTGTTTGGGTTGTTGTTGACTTATAAAGTTCTTTATATATTTTTTATATTAACTCCTTATCAGATATATTATTTGCAAATATTTTCTCCCATTCTGGAGGTTGTCTTTTCATTTTTTTGATGGTTTCCTTTGCTGCGCAGAAGCTTTTTTAAATTTGATGTATTCTTGTTTAGTTTTGCTTTTATTACCTTTGATTTTCATATCAAATCAAAAAAATCATAATAGGGATTGAACTGAATCTGTAGCTTCTTTTGGGTAATACGGGCATTTTAAACAATATTAATTCTTCAAATCCATGAGCATACAATATCTTCCTATTTATTTTGGTTATCTTCAATTTTTTCATCATTGTCTCATACATCTCATAGTGCAGGTCTTTCACCTCATTGGTTGAAGTTATTCCTAGGTATTTAATTCTCATTAAGGCAATTTTAAACAGGATTGTTTTCTTAATTTTTACTCTGATAGATCATTAGTATATAAAAATACAACATGTTTTTGTATATTGATTTTGTATTCTGCAGCTTTATTAAATTCATTAACCAGTTCTAATATTTTCTCTTTTTTTGGTGGAGTCCTTAGGGTTTTTTATACATAATATGTCATCTGCAAATAATGACAGTTTTACTTCCTCCCGTCAAGATGATGCCTTTTTCTACTTGTTCTTGCCTAATGGCTTTGGTTAGAATTTCTAATACTATATTGAATAAAAGTGGTAAGAGAAGGCATCCTGTCTATTTCCTGGTCTTAGAAGAAAAGATTTCAGCTTTTTACCATTCAGTATGATATTACCTGTGGGATTACCATACATCGCCTTTATTATGTCGAGGCATTTCCCTCTCTTCTCACTTCATTTAGTTTTTTGAAATATAGCAAAAGCAGTCATTAGACAAAAATTCATAGCAATGCAGGTCTAACTGAAAAGAGCAAAATAAAAATCTCAAATAAGTAATATAACCTTACATTAAAGTAACTAAAAAATTACAATTTTAAGGCAGCCACAACAAAGAAAGCTCAGAGTGAGTGGAAGGAAGGAAATAATGAAGATCAGAGTTGTAATAAATGAAATAAGAGCCTAAAAAAAGAACACAAAAGATCAATAAAGCCAAGAGCTGGTTCTTTGAAAAGATATACAGTATTTATAAACCTTTAATCAGACTCAACAAGAAAAAAAAAGAAAGAAAATAAGTAAATAAAGTCAGAAATGGGAAAATTAATGACTGAAACTACAGAAACACAACTTATAAGAAAATAACATGAACAATGATGTGCCAAAAAATTAAACAATCTGGAAGAAAGGGATGAATTCTTTGAAACATACAGAAATTCTGAAAGACTGATTACAACTAATAAAATCAAACAAGTAATCAAAACCTTCCCTCAAACATAAGTCCCAACCAAGAATATTCAAAGATGAATTTACCAAATACTCAAAGAGCTAACAGCTGCCCTTGTCAATCTAGTCCAAAAATTTCAAGAGCAAGGAAATCCCAAGTTCATTTTACAAGACCAGCATGTTACTTTATCCTAACCCAGCTTAAAATACTACAAAGAAAAAATTATAGGCCTATATGATAGGTGAATATAGATGCAAATACCCTCAAATCAAATCCATCAATATATTTTAAAAAATACACCATGAGCATTTGGGATTTATTCCTGGGATGCAAAGTTGGTACAATATCTGCATATCAATTAACATGATATACCACATTAACAAAAATTTTAAATATATATGTGTGTGTGTGTGTGTGTGTGTGTGTGTGTGTGTGTATGGAAAAAGCATTTGAAAAAATCCAGAATTGATTTATGATAAAAACCCTTGGTGAAGTAGAAATAGAGAGAACATAGCGAAGCCTAATAAAGGCTATATTTAAGAAACCCACGGCCAACATCATACTCAATGGGGAAAAAGTAAAAGCATTTCTCTTAATATTAGGAACAAGACAGGGATATACACTTTCACCACTCTTATTCAATATAGTACTGGCCTCAGCAACCAGACAAGAAAAAACAAAAGGCATCCAAATTAGAAAGAAAGAAGTAAAACTGTCATTATCTGCAGATAATGTGAACTGTATATACAGAATCCTGAAGATTCACCAAGAAAGCTACTAGAACTGATAAATTCAGTAAAGTAGCAGGATACAAAATAAATACTTAAACATTAAATGCATTAAAAAGTACACCAAAAATGAACTATTGGGTTGGCCAAAAGTTTCATTTAGTTTTTATGTATAATAAGGCTCAATTTTCATTTTCACTAATAACTTTATTGATTGGGATATTTTGAGTATGTTGGCTATCTCTCACATGGTGTAAGATTGATTGTTCTCAGTTAATGTCTTGATTTGATTGCTAACAACTTCAACTGATGTACCCATCTGTGGAGTATTGTCCAGCAAGAAATCTCCAGCATGAAACTTGGCAAATGACTTTTGACATGGTCCATCACTCATAGCACCTTTTCCACTCACTGCACAAAACTTTTCTTTGTGTTTCTACCTTTCTTGAAATAATAAAGAATAATATGCAAAAAAATGTTGCATATTTTCTTTCATCTTTAATATTAAAATGGCCATAGAAAATTCACCAATTTTGGTAAGTTTTTTTTTAGTGCATGCTGATACGACAGCTGTCAAAATACAACCTAACAAAATTGTTTCAAATAAAGTTAAAGACAACTAAACCCTACTAGAGCCATCTTATGGAAAAAAGCAAATGTACTTTTTGGTCAAACCAATATCAGGAAGAGAAACTATGAAAACAATCATGTTTACCATAGCATCAAAAAAAAAACCCCCCAAAAAAAAACTAAGGAATAAATTTGACCAAAGAGATAAAAGACCTGTACTCAGAAAATTTTACAGGAATGAATTAAGTCAAAAGTTACTAATAACTAGAAACATATACCATGATCATGATTGGGCTAAATAACATCATTGAAATTTCTGTACTACTCACAGCAATCTACAGATTCAATGCAATTCCTATTAAAATACCAATGGCACATTTCACAAAACTAGAATAAACAGTCCAAAAATTTACATGGAACTACAAAAGAGACAGAATAGCCACAGCAATCTTGAGAAAGAACAAATTGGGAGGTATCACACTACCTGATATCAAACTTTACTACAAGGCTATAGTAATCAAAATAGTATGTTGTGGGCATAAAAATAGATACACAGATGAACAGAAACAAATAGAGAGCCCAGTAATAAACCCATACCTATATGGTTAATTAATCTATGATAATGAAAGCAAGAACATTCACTTCAGTAAAAACAGTCTATTAAAAAATGGCATTGGAAATTTTGGATAGATACATCAAAAAATGAAACTAGACCACCTTCTTATACCATATACAAGAATAAAGTCAAAATGAATGAAAGGCTTAAATGTAAGAATTGAAACTGTGAAACTCTAGAAGACAACACAGGCAGTATTACCTCAGACATTTCCCTTAGCAATATTTTTTTCACTATCTTCTTGGGCAAGAGAAACAAAAAATAATAATAAACTAATGGGACTACATCAAATTTAAAAGTTTCTACGCAGCAAGTAAAAACATCAACAAAATGAAAAAATAACTTACTAAATGGGAGAAAATTATTCCCCAAAGATCTATCCTACAAGGAGTTAATATCCTGAATGTATAAAGAACTCTGACAACTAAACACCAGAAAACCCAAATAAATAACCCAATTAAAAAGTGAGCAGAAGTCCTAAATAAATACTTTCCCAAAGAAGACATAAGATGGCCAATAGATATATGAAAAGTTGTTCAACATCATTTATCATCAAAGAAATACAAATCAAAACCACAATGAGATATTACCCCACACCTGTCAGGATGGCTATCATCAATAAATCAACAAACAAGCATTTGTAAAGATGTGCATAAAAGGAAACCCTGGTACAGTGTTGGTGGGATAGCAGATTTGTGCAACCACTATGGAAAACAGTAAGGAGGTTCCTTAAAAAATTAAAAATGGAATTGCCTTATGACCCAATGATATCATTTCTGGGAATATATCTGAAAAAAATCAAAGTACTAATTCAAAATTTATACGTACCTCTATATTAATTGCAGCTATTTACAACAGCTAAGATATGGAAGCAACCCAAGTGCCTAACAATATACAAGTGGATAAAAAAAGCTGTGGCATATATATAATATATATATATTATATAATATATATAATATATATTAATATATATATTATATATATATATATATATATATATATATAATGGACTACTATTTGGACATTAAAAAAACAAAAAAACATTACCTTTGTGTCAGCATGGATGAACCTAGATAGTGTTGTGCTGAGTGAAATAAGTCAGAGAAATACTAATACCACATGGTCTCACTTTTATATGAAATCTAAAGACCAAAATAAACAACAACAACAAAAAAAATAGAAACAAACTCATGAGTACAGCAAACAGATGGGTAACTGACAGAGGAAGGAGTTTGTTGGGTTGGCCAAAAATGTTTAAAGGATAAAAAGTACAAATGGTAGTTAACAGCATGGGGAATATAGTCAATAATATCATAATAACTATGTATGTGGCTAGGTGGGTTCTTGAAATTTAGGGGCAGGAAAAGGCAGGTACAAAGTCTTCAATTCTCCATTTCAGAAATGAAGAAGTAAGGACAGCATTAGTGATAATATGGTGTCAGTGGGGTCAGGCAGGATGACTTTGAGGAATATAAGGAAGGTACTGTTAGCAGGAGTTGACAAGACACTGGATGAGGCAGTGATGGGAAGAGTCCAGTGCAATGCCCTGGTTTCTGGAGACATTTACTACAACATTAATTGACTTTTCATTGTGCTCTGAATGTTGTATTAAGCCAAATAATGGTTTTTTAAAGGTCAATAATATAGACCCTACATAGACTTCAAAATACATAGACTTATAGAAAACAGATATCATCATAGAAACTTAGTGTTTGAAGTGAACTTGGAGATCATTTTCTCCTTCATTATAAGCATATGATACTGAGGGAAATGACTTGTTCAAGGTTGTTTGGCCAATTAGTGACAGAGTCAAGATTAGAAGCAGGTTTTAATTTTCTAGATCATAATAAATAGGATAATACTTGGCATCTGTTCTACTCATGAAGATGGCAAGGTGACCATGAATTGAAACATCTCTGTTTTTGTGCCCCCCAGAAAGCTATCTCTCGGTTGCTAAAAACCTCACCAAAACCAAACATGCAAACAGCAACCACCACCACAGGCACATAGGGATTTCTTTTAGGGATTCTAGCATTTGCCTTCCTGAATTGTCTTAAAAGGCAATGAGCTGTGACTCGGGAAAATTTCAGTTGGGGATGGCCCTGATGAAGTACAGACGATTGGGAAACAGCACAGTAGGAGGGTTTTTATATTTATTTTTATTTTATTTATTTTTTAAAAGATTTATTTATTTTTTAGAGAGGGGAAGGGAGGGAGAAAGAGAGAGAGAGAAACATCAATGTGTGGTTGCCTCTCACATGGCCCCCACTGGGGACCTGGCCTACAACCCAGTCATGTGACCCTGACTGGGAATTGAACCTGTGACCCTTTGGTTCGCAGTCCACACTCAATCAACGGAGCTACTCCAGCCAGGGCATGGAGGAGGGTTTTTATTTTTACTTTCTTTTCCACAATTTAAAGTAATATAGTTAAGCAATATAGTTAGGCTAAAATTTTTTATTGTATGAGAAAACTTTATCTGCTTTTGTCAGTTTTAGAGTACTTGCAAACAACATGTTCATAGATTTTCTTAGCTCTGGAATTGTTTGTACACTAAATTAAGGTGGAGGTATTTATATCTTATAATTTTAATGTCATGCTGTCCTCTTTATCAGAGGCTTATGATGGTGACCTAAAAAAGTCAAATGGTATTAATAGATAACATAGGTGGGGAGGAAAGGATGTGGAAAGAGTTAACAATTGAAACACTAAAAAATTAATTTCATAAATAACAGGATTTGTCTGAAAATTAATTATTTCATTACATAAATAACAGGATTTGTCTTTTGTTCATTGCATTGAAATAGGCTTTAGTGTCTGATTTTGCAATAACATTTCACTTGGCTTGTTCTTCTTCACCTTGCCTAGTGTATATGTTGGACTGTTCTGGCTCTTTGGTCAGGCCAGGGAACGCCTCTTGGGACTTCTTAAGGTAATGCTTCTCATGCCTTTATGAGGTATGTACCTCCTGCTGGGAATGCTACCCTGCCTCAGTAGGGGCAGAACAGTCATTGTTCAGCCTCGCCCTTTTAGACTTTTGCTAAGGAATGTTCAAGTGCCTAGAGAGTTGTTATGCCTGATCCCAGGCCTACAAATACTATCAGCTCCCTCTTAAAGTGTTTACTCCCATGCTGCCATAAAGACCTCATGTCACAGGTGACCTGGCTGGCTCACGCTGAGGGTTTCTGTAATAGGTTAATATTAGTGACTCAAAGATTTCTCTTTGAGAAGTTCAGGTGGAAGGTGGTGACATAGGGATATCCTGAATTTGCCTTCTCCTATAGGCATATATAGATCTAGAGCTACTTATAGAGCAATTTCCTCTGAAAAGTAATAACCTAATGCTGAATAAGAGAGGACTTCAAGATGGCTTAACCCCAGGAACTGATGGTCAGATGGCATACATTAGGGAAAAGAAAACAAAGGAGGTCTCAAGCTCTGGGATGGCTATGAAAAAAACAGTTTTTGAGATAAGAGTATCTCAGTGTTGGGACAGGAAAAAACAGGTACAAAGTCTCAATTCTCCATTTCATAAATGAGGAGGCAGGGACAGCATTAGTGATAATACGGTGTCAGTGGGTCAGGTAGGACGATTTTGAGGAATATAAAGAAGATAGTGTTACCAGTAGTTGACAAGACACTGGACAAGGCAGTGATGGGAAGAGTCAAGTGCAATGCACTGGTTTTTGGAGCCATTTACTACAGCAGAAATATAGAAAAAATAGTTTGGCTTAAATATTTTGAACATTAAGGCATAATAAGTCTGAGGATACTCAAAGGGAGATGTCCAAGCTGTGGCTGCTTACAGAGGTCTGGAGCTTAGGAAATATATTCTGGCAAGGAGGTTAGAGGTAGCTGAAACTCCTACATAGAATAAAATTATTAAGTTCCCCTGAAAGAATGTGCTAAGCAAAAAGAGAAGAGAATGACAGGGGACAATAGCATTTAAGGAAAGGGCTGAGGAAGAAGGCTAGGCAGAGGAAACTCCAGGAAATGGAGGTACTATAGAAGTAATATAGAAAAATAGTTCAGGAAAATTGTGTCAAACACTGTTTAGCCAGATAAATTTTAGTGATGTGATAGTTAGGGAAATGAATAGCAGTGAGATAGGGAATGATTGAAAAATGAGGAAGTAGAGCATGCTAAGGCATATATATTGAGTTGGCTAAAAAAGTTTGTTCGTCCTCCCCGCCATAAGATGGCTCTAGTAGCACTTAGTTGTATTTGACTTCATCCAAAACAGTTTTGTTAGATTGCATTGTGTCAGATGTCGTATTAGCATGCATTAAAAAAAAAAATCAAAATTGAGACCTCCGGCCAAGATGGAAGCATAGGTAGACACACTATGCCTCCTCACACAAACAAAACAAGGCCAACAACAAATTTAAAAACAAAAAGCAACCATAACTGACAGAAAATCAAACTGTATGGAAGTCCAACAACCAAGGAGTTAAAGAAGAAACATTCATCCAGACCAGTAGAAGGGGTGGGGACGGGCAGGGGGTGGAGATGGGCAGCTGAATAAAAAGGACTCGTGCAGCAAGGCAGCAGTTGGTAGACCAAGGTGGGCAAGGCGGTAGCTGGCGGACTGGGTGAAGTGGTGGCTTTCAGACTGTGCAGTCCCACATTCACATGCAGATAAACTTGGAGGAACAACTAGGGAGTGAGATAGACCACACAACCCAGGGTTCCAGTGTGGGAAAATAAAGCCTCAAAGCCTCTGACTGAAAACACCTGAGGGAGTTGAAGCAGCAGTGGGAGAAACTCCCAGCCTCACAGGAGAGTTTGTTGGAGGGCCCCATGGGGTCCTGGAATGTACACAAACCCACCCACTGGGAATCAGCACCAGAAAGGCCAAATTTGATTGAGGGTAGTGGGGGAAGTGACTGAAAACTGGCTGAGAGCAGAGCAAGCAGCATTGTTCCCTTTTGGACCCCTCCCCCACATACAGCATCAAAATGCCACTATGTAGGTTGCCCCGCCCTGGTGAATAACTAAGGCTCCACCCCTTATACGCAACAGGCATGCTGAGACCAAAAAAATTGCCCAAATGAAAGAACAGTTCAAAGCTCCAGAAAAAATACAACTAAGCAACAAAGAGATAGACAACCTATCAGATACACAGTTCAAAACCATAGTTATCAGGATGCTCCAGGAGCTCACTGGGTACTTCAACAGCATAAAAAAGACCCAGGCAGCAATGAAGGTTGCATTATGTGAAATAAAGAAAAATCTACAGGGAACCAACAGTGAGACCTTGCAGGCAAGCAGAGGCTGGAAAGAAGTATTCAAAGTCATGAAAGGCAAGAACCTACATCCAAGATTACTCTATCTAGCAAAGCTATCATTTATAATAGAAGGGCCAATAAAGTGCTTCCCAGAAAATGTCAAGTTAAAGGAGTTCACCATCACCCAACATTTACTATAGGTAATGTTAAAGGGACTTATCTAAGAAAAAGAAGATCAAAAATATGAACACTAAAATAACAACAAACTCACAGCTATTAACAACTGAACCTAAAAAGAACAAAAACAAACTAAGCAAACAACTAGAACAGGAACAGAATCACAGAAATGGAGATCACATGGAGGGTTATCAGTGGGGGAGTGGCAGAGGGGGAGAGGGGGAAAAGGCACAGAGAATAAGTGGCACAAAAGGTAGGTAGAAAATAGACAAGGGGAGATTAAGAACAGTACAGGAAATGTAGAAGCCAAAGAACTTATAATTTAGTTCATAGACATGAACTAAAGGGGGGCAGGTGTGGGTGAGAGTGGGTGTGCAGGGTGGAGGGGAATAAAGGGGGGGAAATGAGACAATTGTAATAGCATAATCAATAAAATATATTTAAAAAATCCAAATTGATGAATTTTTGTGAAGCCATTTTAATATCGAGGATGGAAGAAAATAAGGAACATTTTCGGCATACTAGGCATAATATGTTTATTGTTTCAACAAAGTTACACAACTGAAACGCAAACCAAAAAGATCTGTGCAGTGTATGGAAAAGGTGCTCTGATTGCTGGAATGTGTCAAACATGGTTTATAGAAGGAGGTGACAGCTGAAAACCTGGAACAAATATTGGGAAAGTCTGGTCTGAATCCACATGAACTTTTGAACTGGAGGCTGCCAAATCTAATTAGAAAGAAACATTTGGTGATGCAGGCTCTGACAGAAAAGGAGATCCAAGATGGTGGAGGAGTAAGGGGAAGCTACACTAACCTCCAAGAAAGAGTCTGGAATTACAACTAAAGTATAGAGAAATAATCTGGAATAATCAAATGAACAATACCTGGAGAGAAACCTTACAACCATGGACAGGAAATCACTTCAACACAACGTGACTGGTACTGAGTGTAGAGAAGATGCAAGAGGACTGGCTGGGCTCCCATGGACAGCAGCTTAAGTACCAGAGGATATTTCAGTGGCTGGGGAGGTCCCCCCTGAAAGTGGGGTGTCAAAATCCCAAGCTGGGCTCCCTAGCCTAAAGCACCAGAGCTGAAAAGAAACCCAAATAACATCCAGCTAAGAAAAACACCAGAGTTTCTGTTTACAGGGAGAGATAGCTGGAGATTCAAAAATCCTGTTACAGGGCCAAAACACAAAATTTTGTTTGCAGCCTCTAACCCTGGGCTCCAACAAAGGGTGGGCAGAGTGGACTAGAGAAACTTGAGGAGAGTCTGGGTTTGGTGGCTCTGGGGAGAGAATTAGGGGAACAGCCACCAGGATCCCTGTTCTGAGTCATTCCCCATACTGCAGGAACCATCACCCACAGGCAGAACAACATCTCTGAATGGCATCACCCTGAAGGGAAGCAATAGCTGAGCCCAAAGGAATTACTCTGCCCTACCCTGTGGTGTTTAAGCCTGACTGCTGATTACAGGTTGATTAGATTAACAACTGAAGGTGACAGCCACAGACTGTGGAACACTTGTCATGAAAGGCTGCCAAGGGCCAGAATGAGAGAGCATCTGACATCTGGTGCAGGCAGATCCAGAAAGAAACACTAGAGTGGTAAACACTAGATTCTACTGAAACAAATTCCACCACCATCTTTGTCATCATTTGTTATTTTTTCTCCCGCACAGCTTTTCAACATTTATTTCTTGTCCTTCAAGTTTGTTCCTACTATGTCACTAGTTTCTATATTATACTTTATTTCAAACCTCATATTTTGCTCCTCCCTTCTCTTACTTCACTTTACCTTCTTTCCTCTTAATTTCATTTTAAATTTTATTTTTTCTCTTGCTATGACTTGCTTCAATTCCATAATTTGTCATTTCTCCCTCCTCCAGTCTCTCAAACCCATATTTCTTATCATTAGTCATCTCACATTCATTTTCCTGTTCTTAACACATCTTTTTCCTCTTTCCACCTTTACCAATATGTGCTCACTGGTTGTGGATATGGTGGTGGTTGTTGCATTTCATCAACTTTATTTCTAGAGCTTCACTATTTTTGTATTTCAAATATCAAATTTTACCATTCCCCTCCCCTACTCCATTTTGCCTTCTTCCTGCTCTTTTTTTATTTAAATTTTAATTTTTCCCAGCCTTAGCCTGATTTTCATTCCTCACCCTTAGTATGCCTTCTCTCTCTATCCTCTCAAAATTACTTCTCTTTTCTCTAAATATCTGGTAAGCTTTTCTTTCATTCTTTTTCACCTATTATTCTCATCCCACCTATATTAACCTTTGCTCATTTGTTGTAGATATTGTTATGGTGGACCTTTTTTGCCAATTTGTTTCCTATTTCTTTTCTCTCACTATATATTTTTTAATTTTCTGTTTAAATGTAATACTATACATGTTCCTTCTCTAACTCAACTCTAACTTCCCCCCTCTTTTTTATTTAAAATGTAAATTTTACTTTCTCTTTGCCTTTATCTATTCCCTGCTCTTATTATTGCTTCTCCCTCTACCCTCTCAAAATCATTTTTATTTCACTTAATCATCTATAATTGCTTTTCCTTTTTTACAATACTATTAATCTTTTTACAACTTTTTAGAAATGGATCATTTTCTGTTGATAGTAGGGGGGTGTTATTTTTGTGGGATGGGTTTGTTCCCTAGCCTGTTCAATTTTGTTCTGGCAGCACCTGTACAACAGCATACAAGATGTGATGGGCACAATGACTCAGTCAGCCAACCACAGGGAAAGACTCAACAAAGAACAACCAAACAACAACCAAAACCCAGTTACAACCAGAAAGCCCAAATAAACATCATTAAGGGTACCCCAAGAGCATCAAGTTCAGGAGATCAAGGACACTGCACCAGTCACTGAGTCCCACAAATCTCCTACCATGGAGGTTCATGCCATGAAGACAGAGAGTCAAAGCAGATATATCCAAGTTGCAGAAACAAACAGTTACTTAAAATGGGGATAGAAGAAACAACCCCCAATCAAAAAGAAAACAGGAATCTCCCAAAGAGTTTTAATTAAATAGAGGCAAGCAAACTATCAAACATTGAATTTAAAATAATGGTTGTAAGGCTACTCAAGGAGCTCAGTGAGAACTACAAAGAACTCCAAGGAAGCCACAAGGAACTTACTGTGAACTATGCGAGCATGAACAAGGACAGAGAAAGTGTAAGAGCCAGGTGGAAATGAAGAATACAAAATCTGAAATGAAGAACATAGAAAAAGGAATTAGAAGCATGCTAGATGAGGCAGGGCATTAAATCAATGACCTAGAGAACAGGGTAAAAAAATTCCCAGACAGAGTAAAAAATAAAAAAGGACTGAAAAAGAATGAAGAGGATTTAAGGGTGCTGCCGAACAACATGAAACATAATACTATCTATATCATAGGGATACCAGAAGGAGAAGAAGAGCCTGGGATAGAAAACCTATTTGAAAAAGTAATGACAGAAAACTTCCCTAACTTAATAAAAGAAAAAGTCACAAGTCCAGGAAGCATAGAGGGTCCCAATCAAGATGAACCCAAAGAAGCCTACCCCAAGATACATCATACTGAAAATGGCAAAATTAAAAAAAAAAAGAAAGAATCTTAAAGGCAGCAAGAGAGAAACAGCTAGTAATACACAAGAGAGCTCTGATAAGGCTATAAGTTGATAACTCAACAGAAACACTACAAGAAAGAAGGGAATGGAAAGAAACAGTCCAAGAAATGAAAACCAAAGATCTGCAACTGAGACTACTCTACACAGTAAGGCTCTCATTTAAAAAGGAAGACAAAATAAGGAGGTTCCCAGACAAACAGGAGGTTAAAGAATACATCTCCAACAAATCAGTATTTCAAGAGATGTTAAAGGAACTGCTTTAAGATGATGAAGAAAAAGATAGAAAGAAGAACATAGGTACAAAGGGAAAAAATGGCAATAAATAAATACCTATCAATAATAGCATTAAATGTAAATGGATCATATACTCCAATCAAAACACATCGGGTAGCTGAATGGATAAGAAAACATGACCAACATATGTACCATGTGCAAGAGACCCAGCTCAGAATAAAAGATCTACAGAGACAAAAGGAAGGGAAGAAAAAAATATTCCAAGCAAAAGGACATGAAAAAAAAGCTGGGGCAGAAACATTCATATCAGACAAAATAGACTGCAAAAAAAAAAAAGGTCATAAAAAGACAAGGATACTACATAATACTTAAAAGAACAATCCATAAAGAAAATATAACCATTGTAAACATAAATGCACCCAACATAGCCCCAAATATATAAGGAAAATCTCATAAAAGTTCAAGAAAGAAATTGATAGTATCACACTCATAGTAGGGGATTTTAAAATCTCACTGTAAAATGGATAGATCTTCCAAGCAAAGAATCAACAAGAATATTGTGGAACTGAACACACCCTAGATCAAATGGACTTAATTGATATATACAGAATCCTTCACTCCAAAGAAGCAAAATACACATTCTTTTCTAATGCACATGGAACATTTTCAAAGATAGATTACACAGTAGGACACATAACAAGCCTCAACAAATACAACAAACTATAATCATATTAAGCATCTTCTCGGATCACAATGGCTTGAAACTAGAAACCAACCACAAGGAAAAAACTCAAAAATATTCAAATTCATGGAGACTGAGTAACATACTATTAAATAATGAATGGTTTAGTAATGCCATCAAGGAAGAAATCAAATAGTTTATGGAAACAAATGAAAATGAGCACACAACAGCCCAAAACCTATGGGACACAGGGAAGGTGGTCCTGAGAGAGAAGTTCGTAACAACACAGTCCTACTTAAAGAAGATAGAAAAATGTCAAACAACTTAACTTTATATCTACAAGAACTAGAGGAACAATAACAAATTAAGCCCAAAAAGAGTAAAAGAAAGGAAAAAAATCAAGATCAGAGCACAATTAAATGACATAAAGACTAAAAGAACACTTCAAAGGATCAATATATCTAGACGCTGTTTCTTTGAAAGGATACATTCAATAAGCCTTTAACTAGACTCAAAGAAAAAAAGAGAAATCAAACAAAGAAAATAAAAAATGAAAGAGGAGAAATTATAACCAATACCACAGAAATACAAAGGATTGTAAGAAATTACTATGAACATGATATGCCAAGAAATGTGACAACCTAGGTGAAATGGACAAACTTCTAGAAACACATAATCTTCAAAAACTGAATCAAGAAGGAGGAAGCCTGATTAGACCAATAATAACTAGTGAAATCAAAGAATTCCTGGCACAAAAAAGCCCTGGGTTAGATGGCCTCACAGGTGAATTTTACCTAACTATTAGGGAAGAGCTAACTCCATAACCTTTTCAATTCCAAAAAATTGAAGGAGAGGGATGACTCTCAAACTCTTTTTATGAGGCCAGTATTATCCTAATTCCAAAACCAGGTAAAGACACAATAGAGAAAGAAAACTATGGGCCAATATCACTAATCAACAGATTTGTTTGTTGAGGAAAAAATCCTCAACAAAATATTGGCAAACGAAATCCAGCAATACGTTAAGATCATACACCATAATCAAGCAGGATTCATCCTAGAGATGCAAGGATGTTATAATATTTGCAAATCAATAAATATACCACACAAACAAAATGAAAGACAAAATCACATGATCCTATCAATAGAAAATGAAAAAGCATTTGATCAACAACAGCACTCATTTATGATTAAAAACACACAGCAAAGTGGAAATAGAGGGAGCACACCGTAACATAATAAAGGCCATATATAAGAAACCTACAGCCAACATCATACTCAAGGGGCAAAACTAAAAGCTTTCCCTAAGATCAGGAACCACAAAAGGATGACCTCTTTCACCACTTTTATTCACATAGTATTGGAAGTTCTAGCTACAGCAATCAGATAAGAAAGAGAAATAAAGGGCATCCAAATTGGAGAAGAAGAGGTAAAACTGTCATTATTTCCAGAGGACATGACAGTGTACATAGAAAACCCTATAGACTCTGATGCCAAAAATCTTCTTGACCTAGTAAGTGAATTTGACAACAACCAGGATACAAGTCAATATTCAGATATTGAAGGCATTTTTGTACATTAACAATGAAATATCAGAAATAGAAACTAGTGAAAAAAATCCCATTTACTATAGCAACAAGATAAATAAAGTACCTAGGAATAAGCCTAATAAAGGAGGTAAAACACCTGTACTCACAGAAAACTAGGGAACACTGAAGAAAGAAATTAAGGAAGACAAAAATGAATGGAAGCATAGACCATGTTCATGATTTGAAAGAACTAATGTCATTAAAATGTACACACTACCAAAAGCAATCTATAGATTCAACATAATTCCTATCAAAATACCAATGGCATATTTCACAGATCTAGAACAAATATTTCAAGAAGTTATACGGAACCAAAAAAGACTTTGAATAGCCTCAGCCTTGTTGAGAAACAAGAACAAAGTAAGTGAGATCACAGTGCCTGCATATCAAACAATATTACAAGGCCACTGTAATCAAAACAGTCTGGTACTGGCGTAAGAACAGAAACATAGGTCAATGGTACAGAATAGAGCCCAGAAATAAATGCATGTCTCTATGGTCAATTAATATTTGACAAAGGAGGCAGGAGTATAAAAGGAAGTAAAAATAGCTCTTCAACAAATGATGTTGGTAGTATAGGACCTGTACCTGAAAAACAAACAAACAAACAAAAAAACTAGGCCACAAACTTACACCATACACCAGAATAAACTCAAAATGGATAAAAGACTTAAACATAATTTGTAACACCATAAAAGTCCTAGAGAAAAAAAACGGGCACGGAAATTTCAGATATTCCATGCACCAATATTTTCACCAATACATCTCTCAGGCAAGAGAAATAAAGGAAAGAATAAGCAAATGGGACTACATAAATTAACAGCTTCTGCAGGGCTCCAGAAAACATTAGCAAAATGAAAAGGGAACCAATCATATTGGACAAGGGTTTGATCTCTAAAATATATAAACTACTTAAGTGACTCGGCACCAGGAAGACAAAAAATCCAATTAAAAAATGGGCAAAGGACCTGAATAGATACTTCTCCAAGGAACACATACAGAGGGCTCATAAATATATGAAAGGTATTCAACATCACTAGCCATTAGAGAGATACAAATTAAAACAAGATACCACCTCACATGGGTCAGAATGGTCATCATTAATAATCAACAAACACGTGTTGGAGAGATTGTAGAAAAAAGGTAACTCTAGTCCACTGTTGGTAGGAATGCAAACTGGTATAGCCACTGTGGGAAACATTATGGAATTTCCACAAAAAAACTAAAAATGGAACTGCCTTTTGACCTGGCAATTCCACTGCTGGAATTATACCTACGAATCCTGAAACACCAATTCAAAACAACTTATACACCACAATGTTCATAGCAGCATTGTTTACAATAGTCAAGTGCTGGAAACAGCCTAAGTGCACATCAGTAAATGAGTGGTTCAAAAACAGTGATACATTTACACAATGGAATACTATGCAGCAGAAAGAAAGAAGTCCCACCTTTTGCGACAGCATGGATGGAACTGGAGAGTATCATGCTAAGTGAAATAAGCCAGGCAGCGAAAGACAAATGTCATATGATCTCACCTATGAGAGTAACCTAATGAACAAAGTAAACAAATAAGCAAAATAGAAGCAGATGCATGGAAACATGGAACAGACTGAGAGTAACTGGAGGGGAGGGTTGACAGGTTAAGGGAGTAAAGAAGGGGAGGAGTCTAGTCAAGGAACATTTATATATAATCTGTGGATATGGACAACAATGTGGAAGCATGGGGGTGGGCAGGGCAGGGGAGAGCAATGGGTGAAAAAGTGAGACAACTGTAATAGAACAAAAATAAAGTGAAAAGAAAAGTGGTTTACGAATTTTGTGCTGGAGATTTCTTGCTAGATAATGCCCCATGTTTAGGTAGACAAGTTGAAGTTGATAGCAATCAAATGGAGACATTAATTGAAAACAATCAACGTTATACCACACAGGGGATAGCCAATATACTCAAAATATCCAAATCAATAAAATTATTGGTCAAAATAAAAAATGAATAAACTAAATGGACTATTTGGCCCACCAAACACTTTTAAGAAATACAAAAAGGGAAAGAGAACCCTGAGGAAAAACTACAAGGGATGCACAATCAAGGAAGAGATATGTATAAACATACATACTCTCAATATATACATTGTCAAATAGGAAACACTTGCACATGTGTACTGTTCTCTGGAAGACTGTTAAAACAATATGAAAAAGTGATACTAAATAGAGTGAGTGGATGTAATACAATCTGCAATAACAGGATGCTGCTAGAACAAGAAAGGAGACATCTCTTCCTTTGAGATGGGGGTGAAAACAAGTTCAGATTTAGGTAAGTTTGTAAGTAGGGCCTGAGGTAGAGAGACCCTGAGCAATGGCTAGATGACCTCTTCTCCCCTTAGAAAGTGAGAGAAAATTTTGGAGAGCTTCATTTTAAAGAGTAGCAGCAAAATAAAATAGCCATTATGGGAAATGGAAAAGGGTAGGTCTGCTATCTGCGTAGTTCAAAGTTGTAGCCCAGTTTCCAAAAGAGTGCTTGCCACAGAGCCAGTTCAACAATGATTTGTTGAATGAATTAGGGACAGAGATGATTTGGTAAGGGAATCTGAGAATCCAGTTGAGACCCAAAACCACACACAGGTAAGTAATAGTGATTTTCACGATATCAAGATTTCTTCAGTAGTGCTCAGCTACTTGATATAGACAAAAGTTGAAAAGACAAAAAATCTAAATTTTGGTTCTGCAAGGCAGTATGCCATGACAAGGTCTAAGGCAAGTTAAAAGTTTCATCAATAGACCCAAATCTGAATAAGGAAGAAAATATATGGGAGGACAGAAATATATATAAAACATATATTTGGTCAATTGGGGTTCAAGAGCCAGTATGTTCATACTTATTTCTAACTAGAAGTGTGTGTGTGTGTGTATGTCACGAAAGATAAAATGGGAGTGCTCTCCAGAATCTAGCACACTGCTCTGGACACATGGGAAACCCTTAAGAAATATCTATAATGTTGACGTGATGAAAGTCATTTGTATAGCCCGAAGCAAAGATTACTTTTGACTGTAACTTCTGCTGTTACTTCACAGGACACATTTTCTAGGAGAAATCTACCACAGATATTGAAAAATTTTTTCTAGAATAACTACTCTCCTATCATTCCAAAATGTAATTTCTGCATCCCTCACTGAACATAATTATAAAAAATATAAATTTCAATAATCTTTAAATTATGTTATAGGCATATTATTACCCAGAGGTCCAGTTCCTCCAGTCTGATTTACCAGGAAAAGTTAGAGCAGAAATTTAAGCAGATTTAATATGCCTTTGGAAAACATATACTAATCTATTTTGCTATTTTCTTTCAATTACCTTTACATTTCCCACCAAAACCTGGATTTCTCATTCTTCTAGGAGACAACTGCTATTTATTTGTATCAATATTTTCCTCTGAAATTGGAAATATGATTACTTTTCCTGAGCAACTTGTTTTATATTTATTCATTTTTTTTCTTCTAATTACCTCCTATTGATATTCCTGAAGGAATATCTAAGTATCTACCACTTTCCTTTTTTGCTTCAGTCAAGAGTATGAGAAGTAGAAAAGCCAGTAAAAATTACCAGGGTCCTGTGCTGAGAAGGGGATTGGAGGCCACAGTATTTTGCATATCAACTTAAATCTCTTTGGAAGATCTGCCTGATAGTCCTGAAACAAATTTTTCACTAGGTTGACTTTTGATACATTTTCTCAGTTTTCTCTCAGTTCACTCTTATTTATGAAGGAGTTAAAAGATTACCCAAATTGTGGCAGATGAAACCATGAAATTAATTTTCTCCCTGCCTCTATATCCATGCCTTGGTAAAAGTAAGTCATCAAAATATAAACATGAGAACAACACTTAGGAATTTATGATTTAATATAGTCTTTTTAATGGAAATTTGGATTATGTCCTTTATTCTTATTTCAATTTCATATGAAAAAAAATGCTATTAAAAATAACTGTGTTCCCTGTATTTTGAAAACCAATTAAGTTTATAAAACAAGTATACTACAAAAGATATTATTTATACTACAAAGGGGACTAGAGCAGGTATTCTTGTTGTCTTTTGTGTGTGTGTGTACCACGCAAAGAGAATATTATTTTAAATGCATAAAATAAAATAATTTCAAAGAAAACTAATTATGTTGAAATAGTTTTTATAATATTCAAAACTGAGGTAGAATATATATGTGCTTTTTAAAAAACACATTAAAAACAAGATCTACTGGTGATCTAATACTAACTATAATTTTAAGGCAGTGATTAGCATAAATGATATTTCATGATTTCTGCAATAACTGTAATATGCTATGAAAGTATCTGTGACAAAGTCACAGGTACTACTAATGCAACTGAAATTTATTGCTTACACTTAAAATTTAGGGAAATGTCAGATTTCATTAAAAGTGCAAATGTTAAACAAATAAGTTCATTTCATTTCTTTGTTCTCATCAAAGTCATGACCCTTCCCAAAATTAAAAATCACTGAGCTGGAGGATCATATGTGAATCTTTCAAATAGATTCCTAGTGTACTCAAACCTCCTATAAAAAAATTCACTTTGCAAGAGTTTTTCAGATATTGACAACTTTATACCATAAACTCCCCTTATTCTCAAAAGTATAATTGTTTAACACTTAGTAAGGATATAACACTTATATCCGGTAAAAATCTATCTAACAGAAACTAGTATTTCTGTCACTTCCATCAGTTTTAAGAGTCAGGTAGGTTCATTTGAGAGTGTAATTTTGAAAATCAAACATTAAAGAAACTTATGTGTTGTGCAAGAAAAGAAATCAATTCAAATACCATGACAATCTAATTGAATCTAGAAAAAAATAATTATTTTAAAAGTCTTGGGTCTTAGAGATTTGTGGAGCTATTTATTTTAATCTGTATACACAAATTCACAGACATGCAAGCTAAGACTAAAACTATCTGAAAAGAGTATTAAAACTATTATTGAAACTATCATGAATCACTACCATTTAAGTTCTTCTAAACTGCAATAAATTGTTCATGAAATCAGGTAAAACTTGTAACTGAAATTAATCAGGAAAAAGGCAAAGTAAGAAAAAAGGAGAACTGAGGTGAGGGAGAACAAAGAGATGGGAGTGTGGGGAGAGCGACTTACAGATGAACAGACATACCAAAGCTATACTTTTTGGAGTAACAACTAGGCTTGCAGGCCAGAGCTTCAAATATGGAAGCTTTCTGATTAGCACACAAAACAGATAGTCCGAGAAATGAAGGGCAACTTTTTGTTCCTTCTCTTTAAGAATCTTCATTTTTTAAAACTCCATGTTCAAAGTTACTTTCCCTAATATTGTAATTCTCTATTCTTAAACATCATAGCATTTATGTAGCCAGATAGATCTTTCGAGTATATAGAGACAACAGTGGGAGCACGCACACACACGAAGGAATTAAAATAATGTACTAATAAAACACTGGGGAAAAATAAAAAAACTTAAGAAAGGCTGCTGGTGTATCTCCACGCCATGCCTCTGTTCTCTCTTCAAGAGTGAATTAAAACGTTATTCTCGACACTTTATTCTCTTTGTGAACTCCTTCACAGGGGAAGGGAATATATATATGTTACCTTTTATTGGCACCAAAGACAACAATTAAAAAAATATAAAATATAGAATTACTGAAGTAGTTTTAGTTAAAGGCAAAGGAACATTACTATAACAAGTTAGGTTAACATTGAATTTTCTATTTCCTCCATTGTCCATACACTGACCATGTAGCATTTGGACATGAACTACGGTATAGATTACTCAACAGTATTTTTTTCAGTTTATCAGCTGATGTAAACACTTCTACTCTCTTATCCTCAAAAATGGAACTAATTATTTAAAAAGTAAAAACACTTTAGCTAAAGTTGTAAAAATTGGGTAAAGTAAAATACAAACATAAAGAAAATGCTCTGATTTATTATATCTGAGAAAAAGTTATATATCACAGTATTATATTATATCACAGTAAAACTCTGCCTGTCATCTCAAATATTTAAAGACAAAAATATTCAGTCAATAATATTCTGATACTATTTTCCCTGTGTACACCATTTATAAACTACGAGACTTATGAGTTATCAGCCAGTTTTTGTCAGAAGATTCGAACCATCCTGCACATTGTGTCTCTCTTCCCCAAAACTTCTTCCTTTGAGAATTATAGTATTAAGCAATGTACAGTGCTATTATTGTAATTATAAAGTAATTTTTTCAAATCCTTCTAAAATGAAAGGAAACTTGTAGTATATTTAACATCATTTCAAATGATAACATACTTTTTTTAGAAAAAAGGTTTCCAAAACTGGTTACAAAACTGTAAATCTACTATACCAAATCCTACTGGTTAATTAAAAGATCTATAGTTAACTAAATAGACAGTGCCTTATAAGTGTAAATCACTTTACTAAAGCAGTTACTATAAAAGATAATCTCAAAGCATGATTGCCTTCTCCTAATAATCTAAAACCTAAGAGAGATGATAAGATGTAGATATAGATATTTAGATACAGATATCAATTAAGACTACCACATAGGGCACTTTGTATTGAATTTCCTCCCCTTTCACATACTCAAGGATATCCTTCTCCTGCATTATAAATATCTTCAATCCATGAGCTCATTACCAACAATGCTCAGCCTACAAAATCCCATTCCTAAAAGCATTCCCTTTTAGCTCACAGCATTTTTACTATTTGTCTTCAGGAAAACTTCTTGAACAGAGTGGCCTAGATTTGCAATTTTTAATTGTTCTCTTTTCATTCTCTCTAGAACCCACTTCAATCAGACTTTTGTCCCCATCACAACACCAAAAGTATAAAGGTCACTAACAGTTTTCATAGGACAATGTCAGTTATCACTTGTCATTCACCTTACTGGACTTCTCAGTTGCATTTGACACATGATCATTCCTTCCATCTTAAAACACTTTCTTCAGTTTCTTCTAAGCAGTTCCTCTTTGTTGAGTCCTTCTCCATTATGGGTTACTGATCTTCATTTTTTTCACAGTTGATCTTTACTTTCTGACTTCTACAGTTCTTGGAATTTAATTTTACCGACTGCGGGTAGCTTCTAAAGATGCTGATGCATTGGCCCCATTCCATTGCATTCTGGGGACAAAGCCTAGAAGCTCTTATTACAAATATGCAGGAAGCCAGGGTTGAGAACCCCAGTGCTAGGTGATCTCATCCACTGAACGTTCTGAACGCTGATGACTCACAAAATGTTCACACCTTTCTTCTGAACTTCAGACTCCTCTATCCAACCAATTATCTCATATCATCACTTGGATAGATAACAATCATTTCAATCCAACATGTTCAAAACTAAACTCCTGATCTTTCTCCCAGAACCAAACTGTGTTCTTCACTCAGTCTTCCTATCTCTGTTAATGGCAACTCCATGCTTTCACCTGCTAAGGCCAAATAAGTTGGAGTCATCCTTAACCACTGTCTTTAGCTCACACAGCAATCTTGTCCTTCAGTGTATCTTGCTCTATATGTACCAACATTTTGACAATGCCATCCTATTCCAACCATATTACCTCCCATCTGAATTACTACAGCAAGGACTTCCTTCTTTGGCCTTTGTGTACCTGTTGTCTATTCTCAGCACAAAAAAGCAGGTGATGCTTAAAAAATGGTAAGTCAGATCATGTAAGTTATACCCTTAAAACCTGGCACTGGCTTCCTAGTTCACTCAGATCAGAATCAAAACCCTGGCTGATTACTTGCTATCCTCTTCACTGTTCAGGTCTTAGAGACATTTCACTTTAAAATAAGATATCTGAAAGCACTCAATGTCTTTGATTACTTCCAGGAACAAAAGGAAAGGAACAATATTCTGTTTCCATCTTTCTTAAAAACTTTTGTGAGATTCTCAAAGATGTCCCCAAATGATCAGAATTATTATATAAGAGACTACCACAATTAATCAAAATCCCAATTTATTATAGGTTAAGTCTTAACCCTTTAAGCCTTTTAAGGTGGCCTACTCTTCACAAGCAAACATAAATTTACTTTAAATTCATTTTTAAATTAAGCCACTATTTTCTGTTTACTTATCTTTCCTACACTTTCTTTCTAACTCTTTAACTGCTTGGTTACTTGTTTATGTTTTATTTCCTTTGGACCACTACTCATTTTATAAAAGCTATTATTAAATTCACTTAGAGGCTTTAACAATCTAAAGTATAAGAATCTATCAACTTCCATTAACTTCTGGTCCAAACAAAGTCAGAAATTTGGAACTCAGAATCATAAACGCCTGCCCTCGCGATGCCTTACATCCATCCAAATGCAGTAACTACTTCTGGAATGAAGTAGGAGTAGGACTTGAATAGACTTTTAAATAATTTTAAAGGTTACATTTCCTTATACAAAGTCATTCCACAGAATGACTCTCAGAATTACTCAAAGGCTTCTAAGATTAATGAACCATACAACCCATACAGGGTGGAGTTGTCTAGGTTAACCATTCAGCAAAGGTCCTCTGGTTGTTCAGTTCTCTTCCTTTAATAATAGATGTGAATTTGTAACAGGGTGCAACCAAGGCCCCCGCCCCATGGGGATTTGCAATGGGGTCCAGAACTCAGGTTGTCCAGGAAATACTAGAGAAAAATATACATATGATGTCCTCACCCCCACCAGTCTGAGCTGGGGGATGGGACACATGTGGCAGGACCATTGAGAGCTGTTTTGCATAGCAACAGCTTTGCAGCTAACCTCTGGCATGGTCATTTAACATATCTATAGCCTTTAACTGGCTTCATAGATATGTTAAATAGCTGTGGCCCTGCTTCAAGATATGGGGATGGGAGTGACTTCAACCCAGGATGCAACTGGGACGTAACTCCCCCTGGTTACAGCACCTGCCTGAGAGCTTGGAGATGATTGGCTCCACACCATGGGGACATGCTTACCCGGACTTACTATGGCAGCCCAGCAAAGCTGGAAGAATACAGGAATGCTAGCAGGTGTAACTGATTGTGGGAGGAGTCAGAAATGAGGCTGCAGAGGAAGATATGCTGGGGGATTTAAGCCCAGGCATGGCAGCCATACCAAGACAGGACCACGAGGCTTTGGAGGAGTTGGGATTTACTACCCGGCTTGGGCAGAGGTTGGGACCATGCGGCTTTGGGTTGCTCCCTTTTGCCACATGGCTTAGGCAGCAGGAGACTTTGCCTGGAAGAAAAGGAAGTGAAAGGACTCTTGCTGGTAGGCCATGAGAAGGTGCCACATGGCTTTGAATCAACTGCAGATTGTGGCGGCGACACAGCTGATGGTGCCGGGAGCCTGAATCACGGACTTCTACTTCTTTTCCTGAGATATGGTACCCCGGACTTGGCAAAGGGGAGAAGGAAGGACTGTGTGAGTTTGTGGGTATTCTAAAGAACTTTAGTATTTTAATGAAGTCATTAAGTCATTACTCCAAGTCTATATAACTTTTACATAAGTAATTCCTTTCCTTTTCACCAATCTTTGGCATTGAGAGACATCTTTCCTCTGGCGGCAGGCAAAGCGAACCTAGTATGGGGTAGGGTGAAACCCCTGGAGAAAAAAGCGGGGGGTTCTTTTGGTAATAATATATCATTCACCCCACCCACCCACCCTGGTCTGTTCTGTAACAAATTCACATAATTCATTATACTGAACTCTAGATCTCAACTCTAAAGGAATAATATGCTGGCTCCTCATGAAGGTATCATTATTATCTTCTTAAGATCTTCAAATGCTTTCTCTGTCTCCTGAATCCTTTCCATACAAATGTAAACACACTCAAAACTTTCCCACATTAAAACAAAATAACACAAAACAACCTCCCTGGCCCACACTTTCAACCTGGACTCTGGCATTTTTAGAGCTCTTGTGTTTCCACACAATCAATCCATAATTCACATTTTTCTGGCTGCTCCATGAAAATGGCCCTTAATTAGGTAGCCAAATAATGTCCACATTGTTAAATCCAACAAAATCATTTCAGTACTCATCCTAAAACTGTGTCAATAGCATCTGGTGCAGTATCTGGTAGAGTGTTCTTAAAACACTTTTTTCCTGGCTTCCAGGACATCACCCTCTCCAATTTGTTTCTTCTCTCACCTTTGTGTTCTCTCAGCGTTGATAATCTTCTCTTCTCCCTTTGACCTCTTCCCTAAGTGATCTTATCAGTGCCATGGCCTCATTCTGACTTACTTCTGACAACACCTCTGAAGAAAACTCTACTCAAGCTAAACATACATTCCCATCCCACCAAATTGGATGGCCTCCAGTGATCCCTGAGTCATTCAGTTTTCATCCACCTGACCTTTTCTCTTAAATCTCTATTCAGTAAAACTCATTCATATTCAAATATCCCCTCTATGAGAACAAATATAAATTAGTATGTTTACTTCTAACTCCTTTGTTCAAGGTCCAGTGTATATTTTCAAATGCTTTTGAATTGCATGTCACCATTTGAAATTGAACAGGTCTAAAATGCAACTCATGGTCAGCTTCAAATAATATTCAACTATTCCTCATGACATCCCAATTTCTGTATTTTCTGAGCTAACTGAACTAAAATATTAATTATAGTCCTGCTTAGGATGCATGTCTGACTGCTGCTCGACTTTTATTTGGCTTTAGCCCTGGCCTGGACCCTTCACTCAATACTGAAACCCCAAAGATTATCTCCAGGTTTTCCACTACTGATACTTAGAACAGCTCTTGTTATTGAAAACTCTCATCCTAGAGAAACTTGGCTACTTTATCTACCTATTACTGTTTGACCTAATAAAAACATCATCAAAACTTTTCATCACTACACAAAACAAAAATTAAAACCCTGATGTATATTAATAAGGCCTTAAGGTATGCACAATTCTTTCCATTTCACCTATTATTCTGACACTGGGTTTCTAAATAGTCTCCATACTCTGATGCCCCACACCCAAAAGCTTCCTGGCCAATCTATCTGTATTTCCATTGTTTTATTTCCTCCCCACCCATCTCCTGAGTGAATGCTAAGCTAATATAAATTCTTTGAACAGTGGCCTAAAACTGTCTACAAAACCAAGAAATCAAAGGTGGAGTCCATACACCACTGATAGCATCTGTCTTCTTCAACATGGCTTGCAAAGTTGTCAGTTATTATCAAAGGAGCAATCTCAGATTTGAGGCAGATTGGAGGTGGACGTGTTTCTATATTACAAATGTTAAATTATATTTATTTTATAACCTTGTAAAATATTTTATTTGCTCCTCATCAAATGGATGGGTATAAAAATAAGTTACTATAAGTCATAAATTATATAGTTAACCTATTTTCCTAAACACTAAAGGAACTGTATTTAAATATCTATGTTCAGCCCTAAAGTAAACTTACCACTTATAATACTTTGGATAGAAAGCTGTTTATTTTTAAGGAAAAAATGATTAAGTATTTTAAGTAAATAAAGTAAAAACTACAAAAAAGATTAAATCAAAGAAGAAGCAATGATTTAAAATTGAAGAATAATTTATACTTTGACATATACAACTTTGATCATATCTGCTCTCCACATATATACACACCCCCTTCTGTTTGTATTAGTGTTGTGCCATTCAGTTTGTTGGCTAGCCAGTTAAATTTATTAAAATCCTGTTTTCCAATGAACTGCAAATATTGCATGAGAAAGAATAATTCTTTTTTCTTTTTTCTTTTTTTATTTTTTAACATTTTTGTTATTGTTTTTCAAGTACAGTTTTCTTCCTTTCCCCTGCCCTGCCCCCTTTAACTGGAACCTAATCAAGAAAGCAGAATTCTAAACCTATTCTGACATGGATAAAAGGCACTATGCCTGAGAAAATGGAATGAAACAAAACATTATCCAAGCAAACTAAATAGTTTGAGGGATACATCAACATATCTTGCCAAAATCCCAGATGATTATTCTATGGTCATATCATATAATACTAAAATACTAGTACTTGTACCATTACAGGTAAAACTGAGAATTTTTTATGGGGAAAATGAATAAGATTTTTTAATACTATGAAACTAAGAATGAACCATTCAATTTCAATTTTACTTTTCTAAAATCATACAGAAATATAACTGAAACCATATGGAATAATGAGAAAACTTAATGGGGTGGTAGGCAGGAGTTCTGAGTTCCAATCCTGCCTCGGTTGAGTTTCATTATCCCTTTCTTTTAGCTCAAATATTAGCACTGTCTAGTATCTCCCCTATTCTCTCCATTGAGAATCTCAGCCATTCAGAGATTTCAACTATAATATCTACAGAAAGTTAAAGAGTAAGTATTGATGTTCTTCAGTTTCTTTTCTTATGTGCTTTAGCATTTACCGAACACTTATGATAAGCCAGACACTAGACTGTATGATGGAAATCAAGAGATGAATAAGACCGTCTTTGTCTTCACTGAGATTACATTTTAGTGCAGAAAAACAGATAAATTTAAGTATCATTTCATATGTGGCAGGTACAATAGGGGCAGTTTGCCCAAAGTTGGAGCATCAGCATATGATACCTGAGTTGAGTTTTGAAAAGCAAAGATTAAGAAGGCAAGGAAAATTATGAGAACAATCCAGTCTAAAAAGAAGCAAAGGCATTCAGCTGTGTTACTTAACCATGTGTGCCAGGAACTCTAAACACTGCAGGAAAGGCAAAATTTCAAGATCAAGGAGCTAGGTCAGGGTTTGCAGATGATGAGAGAAGAAGAAGCTATAAGGTCAAGAAAATCTATTTTTTACCATTTTATACCAGTGATTCTCAAGGAAGAAGGGGGCGAGACATATGCCGATCACCTAGTGAACTTTCCAAACTGTTCTGCACAATTATGGCACAGCCCTTCGAAGGCTGTGCACCCCACCCAGTCTGTCTCCCACAGAGCTATGGCTGTCCTCCTCCCTACTGAGGGTATGATGCTTGTTTCTGTGGGATTTTGTAAAAAATGTCTACACTATGAACACAGGGTAAATATACTAAAAAGAAAGGTGAGAGAAGTCTAAAGGAGACAGAGAAATATCATACAGGCTAGAAGTCAAGGGAATAGTTTAAAGAAAGGGAATTGAGAGAGAACAGGTAAAACAGGAGGGATGGGCTTAAGTCCCTCCATAGGTTCAAAGGCTTCCTAAAGAGCTTGTTAGCCTGACTGTTGTGGCTCAGTTGGTTGGAGCGTCATCCCATAACTGAGAGGTTGTGGGCTTAATTTCTGGTCAGGGCACATGCCTAGGTTGTGGGTTCAATCCCCAGTCTGGGCATGGTTTCTTGTTACCCCCTGGTCCAAATGTGTACATAGAGGATGGCACATAGAGGAGGCAAACAATTGATGCTTCTCTCTCACATCAGTGTTTCTCATTTCCTTCCTCTCTCCCTTCCTGTCTCTTGAAAAGCAATGAGAAATAATAGTAATAAATGTCCTCTAATGAGAACAAAAAAAATTAAAATGATGTCATTCTGAGAAGTCATATATACCTAGCTACACAACTTCCAAATGCAGGGCATTCCAAAATGCCCTGGACTGTTTCTTTCTTGCCTTTCCAGTCTCATTTATCCTAATTCAGCTTCTCAGAAACAACAAATAGTTTATGGTTCTCTGAACAAAACACATTATTTCATAAGATCACTTCAGTCTTGAATGCTTCCCTCAACTCCAACCTAATCTTATCTTTCAGGTCTCTATTCAGGCATTGCCTTCTCCAGGAAGCTAATATTCCTGACCCCTCCCCTCTGTGTTCCTTAATGATGATGATGAAAACAGGAGCTAACATTTCAAATATTTCATCTGGACAAGGCTGTGTTCTAACTCAACTTAATGTATTGTCAATTCACGTACTCTTCAAAGCAATGCTGTGAAGTAGGTACTAATAACATCCTCATTTTATAGATAAGACACTGAAGCATAAGGAAGTTAAGAAACCTACCCAAAGACACATCACTGGTCAGTAAAGCCAATTTTCACAAAGAAGCATACTTGTTCCAGAGTCTACATTCTGATAACTAGCATAACTACCTCTGTGTAATTAAAAAAATGCCCAATCCTAGATATCGCTATGTATGAAATGTTCCTGACTCTGTTGTTCAACATTTGAGTTCAATGACCTGCTGGGATTGGATATGCACTTCACTATAGATACTAAATCTATCAACATGGAGTGTAAATTATCAAATATTCCTTAAAAAAGCACAAATCTCTTTAAAAATATATTTGTTGAAATTTAATTTTTACAAAATAACTGGCACACCTAAAATGTGTTAGGATTTGTCATTCCTATGATAAGAAAAGTATGTTAAAATCTAATGAAAACCCTTGGAAATTTCAATGTTGTTGAAAATAAATTATACTGCCTTGGCTGATGTGGCTCTGTGGACTGAATGCCAGCCTGTTGACAAAAAGGTTACCAGTTTGATTCCTAGTCAGGGCACATGACTGGGTTGCATCCAGGTTCTCAGGTGGGAGTGTGTGAGAGGCAACTGATCAATGTATCTCCCGCACAATGATGTTTTTCTACCTCTCTTTCTCCCTCCCTCCTTCTCTCTCTAAAAAAGTAAATAAATAAAATCTTGTTTAAAAAAGGAAAAGAAATTACACTATAATCATTTCAAAGGTCAAGATTCTTAAGCATTTAGTCTCAAAACTCTACATATGGGTGATGCAATCAGAAAAATTATGTATGAAAATATTTAATTAAGAAAAACAAGTAGAAATCTACTAATTTAAAAACCTTTATATTTTCTCACATGGTATTTTACCCCTCTACTATATAAAATGAACTTTTCAAAAGAACATTTTTAAAATGAATATAAGCACACATTTATTTTTCAGTGCTAGTTAAAATACTGTATTGCTTACTAACTCCAGGGAAAGTCTATGAAGCTAACATACTGGGCATCACCATAAACTGAAAAAAGAAAAAAAAATTGACTCAGACTCAGTCCAGTCTTTCAATAATTTAGAGTCTAGTAGGGAATAAAACAAACACTGTGTAGAAATGTAAGACATGTTTTTAAAAATTTGGATAGAAGGGCTTCAAGGAGGCAAATTTATAGTAATAAGAAGATCCCTGTCTCACCCACAGCTGTAACACTAACATCCAATGTGATGTTGGAATGGCTAGTAAATTATTCTTTTCTCAGAGGACTTTAAAAAGGCAAAATACCAGTGGTTAGTAGCAGAGACTGGATTCAGAATTATCTGGGTTTAAATCTCAATTTTGTCATTTACCAATTGACTTTGATGGTTTTAATTAACCTTTCTGTGCCTCAGTTTCCTCATTTATAATTAGATAATGACATATAGTTCATAGCATTACAGTGCTGCTGGGAGGATTAAATGAATTCATATGAGCGAAATAGAACAATACCTGGTATATAGTATAAATCTAAGTAACTACATGAATCAAGACAGCTTAAAACAAGAATCTAATGGAGCACATGTCTATGCGTCTATGTGTACTCATCCCACAGTTAAAAACATATTATCACATGCCATCAACTCACTGTCTCAATTATGTGGCTGGATCAATCTTTACCTTTTTATAAGCAACAGGCCCATATCTTAGCACTGTTTTCCAAATAGGGCTCTTACTGAAATACTATGAAATTACTAAGTATTAATTCTATCATCTGAACCACAAAAATGCCCCTCCACTTGTCGATAGTATTTATGTGCAACATGAAGAGCATAACCACAATCACCATTTATTCACAAAAAAACACACATTGTCAAACTGGGCATGGTCAGTTGATTTTTGAGGTTTTCAATGAATATTATTTTACTACTTGTTTGCTTATTTTGCTGTAAGAACAGATATAGATGATGAAGAATTAAGAAATGTAAAACAAACAAAAAACATAGAATTGAGAAAATTCTAGCTATTATATCTCCCCACTGCTATTGCTTTTTAAAAAATAATTTAAAGCCATTTTTTATTAGTGTAACAAATCAAGCCTGCTCAAGACTGGCTGTTCTGAAATACAGCCCTCCTGAAGTCCAGATGCTACGTTCACATCTGAGAAAATGTGAACTAGGACAATGGAATTTTCATCTAGATTTAAGCACTCAAAATAAAATAAACTTACAACTGGCTAAATTCTATAGCCTAACAGCAAGTTGGGGATAGAATACTGTACAGTATTTTTAATCATCTTCATTTGTGCTTCATATTTCTCACTCCCCCAAAACCCAATCTGCAACAGATTTTGTGATATCAGGATTACAAGGGACTTCCCTCATCCATATCTTTGTGGCCATGAGTGTGAGTGTGTATGTGAGAAGAGGAAACAAAGAAAGGAAAAGAGAGAGGGAGGAGAACAGGAATTACAGAACTATATTTCATTTATATACTATTGATTTTCCTTTTCCTTCCTATGTTGCTTAGGAAGCTGCATTCTTACATTGGAAATAAATCCATACATGATATTGAAAGTAAGCAAATAATAACAAACTTTATAAAAATTTCATAAGCAATTATAAGTTGGATAGATATGTAAGTGTTACTTTTTTTATAATAAGTAAATATCAAATGAAAAATAAGAGGACAGGGATATACTAAGTAAATTTAAATGTAAAAAACAAGTGGATTTCAATTGAATTCAATTATTTCACCCAATCACCTGAAAATGAAGATCCTCTAAAGAAAATTGCATTGCCTTCCCAACTCCTTGGAGAGCCAGTTTAGTTAACAGCCTACCTATGCTTCAGAGATGACCACGTAGCTAACATGTGAAACTAATTTTAAAGTGTCAATCATGTCCCTTTCAATGTAATTAGTTTGGAAAGTAGTGTCATTGACCTGGAACTACGCAGACCATTTATTATCATATCATTTGATCAACCTAACACTTTACCTCAGTTGAATTTGAGCACCTGTACCCAAAATATAATATCCTTTCTCCTACTCATTACTGGTAACTCTCTATACAATTTTCTATTTACAACTCAATTTATCTCTATGAATAAGCATGGACAACTTTACAGAAGCATCCACAGACTTTCCTGTATTTAAAATTCCATGGCAATTAAAATAGAAAGGCAAAGGTAATAAGAAATAAATATACAGCCCTGGCTGGTGTGGTTCAGTGGATTGAGTGCTGGCCTGAGAACCAAAGAGTGACCAGTTCAATGACCAGTCAGGGAACATGCCTATGTTACAGGCCAGGTCCGCAGTGGGGGGCACATGAGAGGCAACCACACTGTGATATTTCTTTCCCTCTTTTGCCCTACTTTCCCATCTATTAAGTAAATAAATAAATAAATAAATAAAATATTTAAAAAATATATATATGATCATATATATATGATAGAATATTTGAGTGTTTTGATGCTTAAGAACTGTTAAAGTGCAGACAGGAAGAACGGAAGAACATGGATATGTTAGGAGAAATCTGGAATCCTAAATATGAGGGAGACTATTCCTTTTTTTTAATGTAATACAGAAAGCCATTTGTATAAAAAATAAAAAAGTCTAAGTTATAAACACATGTCATGACATGGACTTGTATTAAAATAAAGAAAAACTTTCTCAGGTTCATAGTATTTAACCTGACTTTAACCTGGCCAAGGGCAGGATGAGACAGAGTTGAAGGAGTAATAATTAGTTCTTCAGAGGAGCTAAAGACCAGACCACAGTGAGCTTGGAATGGGGCAGGGTAGCTGAAAGATGCTGGTCAGTCAAGCAACACAGATTACTTGTCCCACTCTTTGGCAAGAAGATAAAAATTACCAAATCTTTTCCAGTTTTATTTTGCATATTTAAGAACTGATTTGCAAGCAAGTAATCTTATCTCTAAACCACATAATAACATAAACCAGAAACAGAAAAAATACTCCCATACATTCATGTGGCACCACAATGTTGCATTCATATTTTTAAATGTGGTTTTTAAAAAGAAGTAGTTATATATAAACTAATGACTACTCACTCAAGAAGACAATCATCTAAAAGTAGGGTGTCAGCTGCCAATGCTTGCTTTCACAGCCTGTGCTCTCCTTTGGGGATTTAAGCTGCATTTTACCAAATTTCTATTTTGTCTGAGAGATAAGCAAGATTCTCCATTTATGTTTACTTGATCAAATAATTATTAAATATTAGTGAATAGGATTTTACACATTGTCAAATAAAATATGTATGTATCTCAAACTTACCTTCAGGTGAAGAGCCTGGCTTTTGGGAAAAGACAGCATTTACTTTACTCTTCTTAGTGATATCACTATTTACAGACAAGCTGGACTGAATTTTCCTATGCATTTTTTGAGAAACGGGAGCTGAAAGTCTTTGACTTTCTGCAGATACAGTTTTGGCCCCATGGTGAATTCCGTTTCCATTGCTCAGACTTTTGTGGCAGTCCTTTATCTTGTCTATTTCCTCTTCACTTGGTTCCTGCGCTGAAGTTAGAAGCTGAGGCAAGCGCTGAGGTTGAGCTACGTTAAACAGCAAGAAAAGTTTATTAGGTTAAAAAATAAATTAATATTTTAAAATAAAATACATTCAGTAATAGACTTTTTTTGAATTTTACTCATGATACTAAAAATTAAAGGAGAAAGAAACTAAAACACTAGTAAGTATGTATATAGTAATAATAAACAAAATATATAACATAAATAATAATGAATAAATATAAGGAAAGCATCCTTACTAAAAGGAAAAATGAGAAGGGGTCATCAAAGGCGACATTACACAGGGATATTAAAAAAAGAAGAAAAATGTTTTGTTTTTTAACAAAATTGAAGTTAGAAATCTGAAAAAGTAATTCAACACTCATTCAACAGCAAAAGTAGATGGTTTTCTATGTACCAGGTCCTCTTATAGGTGCCAGAGACACAAAAGTATTATCTCGCTATCCCCGATAATGGTAAACTACTGAATTATCTTTTGAAATAAAAGTAAAAGAACAATGGATTCAGATAGCAAAGCTGGACAATTTGGAGAAATATTATGGGGTTTGGTGTTTGAAATATTATATTATAGGGTTCAATTCCTAGCAGACCCATGGGTCAAAAGCACATCAGTGAGGTTTACTTTAGAGAAGTTCAGTTGAATATAGGGACATGATCTTTAGCTGTGTAGCTCTTGAGAATCTCTGTGCTGCTAATAGATTTATTTTCTATTTAAATTAGCTAAAATGGTTTCTGGTTTTGTAGCTAAGAGCTCTAATCTCCCCAGAAAGGGTTAGTTTTTTATACTGGTTAAATATGAGATTATTAAAATCAACATTTATCTTGATTGTATAGCTCCTAACCAGTGCTATCAATCAAAGCGTTTCAGTTAAAAACAACAGTAATAACAAAAACCATTACTGTCAAAATTTACTTTTATAATTTCCTAGAATTTCAGAATCTAAAACTGCTATATAATTAGTCTTCTTTTCAATTTATAATTATGAACACTTATAAAATGTAAATTAAGTCGAAATACTAAGAACTCTTCAACTTAGAGAGCCTATTGTATGCAAAACCATATAATGTCTAAAAGGGACTGATTTTATATGATCTGGGAACTAGCTAGGGCTCAGCATATATTTTTTATAAAGAAGGCAGTTTGCATTTAAGAATGTCTTTAACACATATTGTTTATGTCTGTTCTTGTTCAATATCCTATGTCTTTTGAAGATAAACATCTTAATATATCAAAATATTCTAATCATGAATGTACAGATTTCAAGGAAAACACAAACTGATTTTTTTACTTAAGCAAAAGTAAGCTCTCATACCCTTAATACCTAATTTATAAAACTAATACATAAATATTTCATAGTTTTAAGTTATTCAATAACAAAGGAGAACAATTGTCAAAATTAAATATTTGTGAATAACACCAAATAATGGTTGTAAAATGTATCAAAATATTTTACTTTTCTCACAACTTCTGATGAAAAGATAAAAAAAGAAGAAAGGATTACTTCTCTGTTTAAAAGATATAGATGCCCTTCATGTAACTAAAATTGGCAATCAAGGCATCTGCAACAGATCTATTTTTTATGGGTGAGTAAGTAATCTTTTGATCTAGAGATTAATATGCTCTCCTGTAACTTCTTGTATCAACGGGAATGACATCCTAATGACTGCTATTAAACATAAAGCTAGTTATACATATTTATTTTAAGGAATGCCAAAGAAGACAGTTAAACCTAATTTGGTGCTCTTTTCAGAGCACTTTCCAGTAATTTCACCAATAAATGGAACATATGGGGCCACTTTTTTTTTTTCCTGAAAAGAATAATTCAAGCAATCTGAGAGCTTGGTTAAGTTGAAATGTCTTTGACCAATGCTGGGGAAATTTCTTATCAAAAATGTCTTGTCATATTCCATAATCCGAGATAAATTTAAAATCACTAGATAATAGTTAAACACTCTCAATACATAAAAATAAAGTGGCAAAAGACAACTATGTCTTGCCACCAAATTCTAAAACTGACAGATCTGACCTTTTTCTACTATCAAAATTGACTATAGGCAAATTACTGGGTATGGCTGGAGTGATATTCAAACATATCTGTAATCATTTATCTACACCTCAGTCTTCAAAATGACATCTATTTCTGTTGGCAGATAAATTATAGTACCTTAATTTTTGTTTCACCGTCACCTAATTATTTTTACTATAGTTTTATGGTCAGGTAACCAAGTATTATCTCTTCATTCTAGTTTTTTATTTTTTTAACATGAAAACTTCCCTAGTTATATGATTCTGTCAGGTGCATGCAGTACATATGTCAAAACAAAACTGGATAAACCCTAGATATATTGGTTATTTCAAAAGACATTTATTTTATTCTCATTGATAATTATTCATGGGTGACACCTGAATCTTACAGTAAAATAACAATTGCCCTGGCTGGGTGGCTCAGTTGGTTGGAGCACCGACTCACACATCAAAAGGTTGTAGGTCCCATCCCTAGCAAGGGCACATACCTAGGTTGCGGATTTGATCCCCAGTAAGGGTGTATTCAAAAGGCAATCATTTCTCTTTCACATCAATGTTATTTTTTTCTCTCTCTCCCTGCCTCTCTTTCTAAACTCAATAAGCATATCCTCAGGTGAGGATTTAAAATAATAATAGCAACAACTAAAACCAAGTAGGAAGAATGATCTTATTATTTCATAAAGAACAAAAATATCTGACAACCATAACTAGTTGACTTTAAACAGATTTCTTTTTCTTATGGTGCAAAAGTTGTGTATAGCTTTAAAAAAAAACATGCTAATATGGGAATGACACAATGCTTCTTAAAACATAAGTGATGCCTAGGGACCCTCACTCTCCCTTTAACGATCCACTGCTCTCATTCAGCTGTCTTTCTTTTTTCAAATCTTTACATATGTGACAGCTCTCAAAAGTAGACCATAGACCATCTGGCATTTTCAGAGGTGTAACTTGTGCAAATTCAGCTCTATTGGGAGCACACTGCTATCTTTTGCCTGCGTTATAAAGGGACAATAGAATGTAAAACTTATGAGTTGTTTTGAATTATTCATTTTTTGCCTGTATATTCAAGAAATTTTACTAACTCTGCATTTTGTACTACATAATCACATGCGTTAGTGATACAAAGAAACTTTTTGACACCTATTTTCCACAGAAAGCTGGCATTTTGTTTGATATATGAACATTCAGGCTTCTGTTATATCATTCTAAACAGGATGAGTGCTTCTACAAAAGACCCCATTTTGAACTTACTCTATATAAGCAAAATAACATATTCTTGATATTCGGTAACCAATGCAATACACATCAAAAATTTAAATACTAGTTATATGAACACTCAGCATCTTCAAACCTGGATAGCATCAGTCACCTGCTTACCATATGTGTAAAGAATTTTTTTTAAATCATTGTTCATACAATGCAGCATGATTGTAATTCTAATATCCATAGTGAATAGTTACAAATGATTTAAGAAATACTGTGCTTTCTAGGTTCAGTCTGGAAGGAAACCAATAGAATTAGATCTAGTGATTTTCAGTAATAACTATAAATATGGGAGTAATGAGTCAACAGCATAAACTTCTTTTGATAAAAATTTTTATATGTGTGATATTGTAGCTTAGTATTAACCATACATAAAACTACACCTGTTGGAGAAGCAACAAAAGCAACATTTCAATATAGCATATAATCTATTACCATGAGCAACGCATCCACAGTTGCTGCTCTCTTCACATAAATCAGATTTAATAAAATTATAAAAGAATTGTTATGCCATTTAGTTCAAATGGTTATTGTACACATACACAAAATCAAAATTAAATGCTTAGGATTTAAAATTATCAATAACAAAAATGATCTAAATAAAATATGGGAGCCAGGATGGGGGTCGGAAATGACTAGAAACTGAATTACTTCTCCCAAGGAGAGTTACAAGCTTTTAGTGGGTTCCCAGTAACTCTGCTACTCTATAGTTACTATGAGATAAACATGAACATATACACACACACAATGGTAGTGATTTTATATACATACATATATATTTAAAAGTTTTATTATATATAGTATGCATGTATAAATAAAAGCTTTAAATTACTTCAATATGCACAAATATAATAAAATTATATTATTTTATTTATTGTTGTAATGTAAATTTAGGTTAATATCAGCTAAAATATATGTGCTAATGGACAACTCTGTTTATCAGCTTGATGCAAACCTTTTTCAGTGGGCAGACCCTGAGTGACCCCTGCATCCTAATGGGGCATCCTTACACAGTCTGGAAGCTTCTAGCATTTTCTACCTCTGTGTCATTTATTCTACTCCAAAAGACTTCAGAAAATTTTATTTACCTCTTGAACATTTTTATTCACCTTTTATCATATATTGCATTTTCCATCTTCATTTTACTTACTATATATATAAATATATTGAAACATATTTGGGAATTGTGACTTTTTTTGAACATTGACCAATTTGACGATACCAATCAAATCTTGTGACTACATGACTGGGAATTTGAAGGATGGAGGGAATTTTCTTATGATGATATTGCACACCTGATAGTATTTCAATAGTAATACAGTTTTCATCATTGCAAAAGAAATCCCTGGGTAGCAGGGGTTGGAGGCACTTGTTCCCAAAACATGAGGATCAAACTTTAGAAATTGAAGAATAGATCATTTTCCTGTATTAAAAAAAAATTTAGAAAGTACTTAAACATATTTAATTTGAGCCTAGAGGGGAGACTGCTAGCTGTTCCACACATCCATTCCCCTAATTGTCCTGGGCACCTGGCTAACCCATTCCCAGCCTTCCCTGCAGTTTGGTTCAGCCATGTATCCACGTTTGATCTGGAGTAATGAGAGCAGAAATTTATTTCTGCCACTTCTAATCCTAAACCTTTGGGCATGACTGTGCCCCCTCCATGCTTTCTTTCTTGCCCTTGGCAATAACCCGGCTTTGACCACAAATGAGGGAAATATCTTAAGAGATGCTACAGAAGACAAACAGAAGGAATCTGCATGTCAGCAGGAAGGACAGCCTCTCACTGATGTAGAATGATCACCTCATACTACTACATAAAAAATAAACTTTTATTTAGCCATGAGATTAACACTGGGATTCATTTAGGAAACATTAAGAGCTTCTACCAGGGCCTTTTGACAAATATGTATGGTATATATACATGTAAATACTTAAACTACTCATAGCACAAATGACCCAAAAGTCATTTGGGTGTATACCACATGTACTATGAAAAAAAACCAAAATATATTAATAGTAGGATAAAGACTACCACCAAATCCACAGCCTGTGGTAGAGCTCAGAAAGCAGCAGCTCAGCTTTACAATGCAGGAGCTGATTATCACTGAGGGAGGATGATGCATTACGTATTTTGGAAGAAAAGTACTCAGCTGTACTCTGCCATTTGAAGAAAACTTTCTACTGCCTTCAACTTTCTCTCCTTTCCATGGCTGGGAGGAAGTTAGGTAGGTGGCCAACCATCTAGCTTTGCTCTGGACAAAAGGAGGGGCTGGGGTGCAGAACTTTCAGTTTTAAAGCCAGAATAGTCTCAAGCAAACTGGACAAGTTTGTCACTTTTATATCAGGAGCAATTTGTGCACAACTGTTTTCCTCAAGACACTAGCAACAACAGGTGGTAGGATATGCATAGGCTTTGAACAAGACTCACTAGAGTTTGAATTCTAGGGTCAGTATTTCCCAGTTCTGTGAACTTCAGAAACTTATCTCATCTCCCTGGGCATTATGATCATCACCGGCAAATGAGAGGAAAAGCTAACACCTTATGGGTATAGGTTGGTTTAACTTCCAAATTCCATCCATATTTTTCCTTTTCCTTACACTACCCCACCTTAATTTTTTCACATTCCTATCTGCTTTACCATTTTCCTTTTATTTTTTATTGTGTTACCATGGTTTCCCCCAATATATTAATCCGAAACCTTTTTTGTAAATGAGTAAGTTCCAAACAAATACACAAACTAGCTTTCATTTTTCAGAAATAAATTATGACTTCAAAGAAAAAATAAAAATTTAAAAAAGCAACTGATATTTTTTTCTTTTTTAAAAATATTTTATTTATTTTTAGAAAGGGAGAGGGAGAAAAACATCATTGTGTGCTTGCCTCTCGCATGCCCTCTACTTGGGACCTGACCTGGCCTGCAACCCAGGTATGCACCCTGACTGGGGATTGAACCTGCGACCCTTTGGTTTGTAGGCCAGCACTCAATCCACTGCACCGCCCAAAGAAAGCAATTGGTATTTACTGGAAAGTAATACATGCTTATCTTAAAAAAATACCAGACAGTAAATCAATGAATAACAAAGTCTTTATCATCTCTTCTCCTAGTGTAATTTTACTCTAATGCTTGTTTTTATCCTTAAGTGAATGACAAGTTTGGCCTTACTTAATGCCAGCTACTACACACAATAGCTTTCAGTTAATTTATCTGAATTATATGAGCCTACCAGTCACATATTTGAGAACAGAATATTGTTAGTTTAAGTTAGCAGATTTCATTATGGATTGCTGTCTACAATTTTTATTTATATTTTAAAAGATCATGCTGCCCTCCCATATAATCCACAGAGAATATGGGATTTGCATTTGCCATGATATCCTTTATTCTCTAACTCAACTGACAAAGTTGGCCTCTGCTTATAATTATTTATAACTCTATAAGTATATCTAAATGAATGTATATTTACCTGTATTTTACAGAAATAAATACCCTAAACAGTGTTTTTTGTATGACAGAAAATGTATTAATTCAATTTTTTAAAAAAAGTACAAAGCAACCATCTTCCAGAAACCTATTTTACATACTGAAATTTTTATGATATGGTAACTTTACAAGGAATAATAATATCTTTATGGTCTTTTGAAGAATCGCTCCTGAGTTTTTCATTGGTAATAACGGGCATATTCAGGACAAATAAATATTTTTAAAGATATTACTGGCATTTCTTTTGTCTTTTGAATAATCGGTTAGCATGCAAGCAAAAGTTTGAAAAGCCCTACTGTTACTGCCTTAGTTTCAACAAACAAAAGCTGTCCTCAGAATTCTCAAAACAATATGCAGCAATGTAAGAAGTTTCAGTAGCTACTACTCATATATCCATCTTTAGACTTTCAGTTAAGCATTTCTTCAAACTTACTAGTTTTCCATCATAAATTTTATAGGAAAAGATGAAAAATAATTATTACTTTTTATTTTTATGTAATCACTTAAAAAGTACCTGATTGTGTATCATGGTGTGAATACAACACATTCAAGTATTATCTACAAACATTGAGCAATGTATATACTACAGTAAAAATAGGGTAGATAACAGCTATGAAAAGCATACACTGACGATTCCAAATACTGAGAACTTGAGAATTCACCCAGAGACTTTATACACTGATTACAGCTTTCAAAGACCACAAAGCATGTAAGCAGGCCCCCCATTAAGAAGCACGTAGTGCTCTTGAATTTCAACGTAATATATACTTTAACACACTTGAATAGGTGAAGAAATGCTTTCTGATACAGGTCCTAGAATCTAGATCTGCCTTTGGTACCATTAGCCCTCCTCCATGTGGTAAGACCTCTCTGGTTAATCAAAGACACAAGTTAAAACCCTAGAAATCAAGAACTCCTATCTAATACAGTAACCAACATCAGCAGGCTGAAATGTGATACTACTAAGACAAAGCAAGAATGGGGACAGTGGGATTGCTCCCTCCTTGCCTAGAGAATCAGTGTATAATATGAAACACTAGTAAAGTACTTAATGAAAATGAGCTACCATCAATCCTTGAGACACACACAGGATGTATTCAAGACTGGAGCTTTCGGGTAACTCTGTAGAAAACTGCTCACATATCAGCGTATTGCACTTCTTATGGCTTTCAATAGCTGTTACAATAAAACAACAAACTCCATTCCAATTGGCCAAGGTAAAAAGAAAAGCCAGCTAAAAAAAGTAGGCAACTTTTGTTACAGAAAGTTGTTCTTACCTGGAAGCAACATAGCCCTAATCAGCAATAGTCAAATAAGTTTGAAATTGTATAAATCCAAGCAGGTACTCTCCTCTGTACTGACAAATTTCAAATAGCCATCCTTACCTGGGTGCAGGCCTTGGTGAGTAAAACAAGATCTGCACTGCCTTTCTGCAGTTCACAGATATATTTGGAACCATAATCAACAGCCCTGGCCAGTGATACAGAACCATACAGTTCAGATAGCTGTACATGTTAGCTGAATTTCAGCAGCCAAATTCTTATGGTCTTAATTTAGTGCTCCAGCCAAGATGAAGGCATAGAGAGATGCGCATCGCCTCCTCACACAAACGTAAGAAGGATCACAACTAACCTCAAAACAAAAACAACCACAACTGCCAGAAAGTCAAACTATAGGGAAGTCTGAAAACCAAGGATTTAAAGAAGAAATATTCACCTAGACAAGTAAGAGGGGTGGAGACCATGAGCCGGAGCAGAGAAGACATGGTGTGGTAGTGGCAAGGCGGCAGTGGGCAGTCCAGCATTCACATGGAAAATAAAATTAGCAGGAGGGAAACCTAGGGAACATGTGATCCCAGGCCAGACCACTCAGCTCAAGGTTACAGCCCTGGGAAAATAAAGCCTCATAACTTCTGGCTGTAAAAACCAGTGAGGGTTGGGGTGGCAGAAAACACAGCCAGTCTCTCAGGAGAGTCCATTTAAAGGACCTTCACAGTCCTGGAACGTATGAAAACCCACCCACTTGAAGATTCAGCACCAGGGCAGCAGCTAAAAGGGCACCAGGAGCATAATGGAAGTGGGGGAAGTTACTGGAAAAGGAGTAAGCCCAGCAAGGGACATTGTTCCTTCTATGACCCCTTCCCCAAATACAGCACCACAAGGTGGCAAAGTGGGTTGCCCCACCCTGATGAATACCTAAGGATCCACCCTCTACAACATAACAAGTGTACCAAGACAGGAAGTCGAAGCAGCTCTACCTAATACACAGAAAGAAACACAGGGAGGGTGTAAAATTGAAGAGACAAAGAAATATGGCCAAACTGAAAGAACAGATCAAAATTGCAGAAAAAAAACCTCAGCGAAGTGGAGATAGCCAACCTATCAGATGCAGAGTTTAAAACACTGGTGATAAGGATGCTCAGAGAACTCATCCAGTTCAGCAAATGCATGAGGGGAGAAATGAAGTCTATGCTAAGTGAAATAAAGAAAAATCTAAAGGGAATCAACAGGGAAGGACACAAAGCTGGGGTTCAAAACAACAATTTAGAAGATAAGGGAGAAACAATCAACCAGTATAGAATGAAGAAACAAGAATTAAAAATAAATAAATAAATAAACAAGAAAAGAATAAGACTCTGGGACATCTCCAAATGTGCCAACATCCAAATCATAGGGATGACAGAAGGAAAAGAGAAAGAACAAAAAACTGAAAACTTATCTGAAAAAAATAATGAAAGAAATCTTCCCTAATTTGGTGAAGGAAGTATATATACAAGTCCAGGTCACTCAGAGAGTATTAAACAAGTTGGACCCAAAGAGGGCCACACCAAACACATCATAATTAAATTCCCTGAGATTAAAGATAAGGAGAGAATCTAAAAAGCAGTAAGAGAAAAGGATATAGTTACCTACAAAGGAGTTCACAACTATCAGCTGATTTCTC
>PVKU01010983.1:0-47071 GCA_004027475.1 Anoura caudifer | reverse complement strand
TGATGGGAACTCCTTTGTAGGTGACTGTCCCCTTATCCCTTGCTGCTTCTAGAATTCTCTCCTTCATTTTAATCTTGGCTAATGTAATTATGGTGTGCCTTGGTGTGTTCCTCCTTGGGTCCAACTTCTTTGGGACTCTCTGAGCTTCCTGGACTTCCTGGAAGTCTATTTCCTTTGCCAGATTGGGGAAGTTCTCCTTCATTATTTGTTCAAATAAGTTTTCCACTTGCTCTTCTTCCCCTTCTGGTACCCCTATAATTCGGATGTTGGAACGTTTAAAGATGTCCTGGAGGTTCCTAAGCCTCTCCTCATTTTTTGAATTCTTGTTTCTTCCTTGTTTTCTGTTTCGTTGTTTCTTTCTTCCTTCTGGTCCACTCCATTGATTTGAGTCCCAGTTTTCCTCCCATCACGATTTGAGTCCCTGTGTGTTTTCCTTCATTTCACTTACTGTAGCCTTCATTTGTTCATCTAATTTGTGAGCAAAATCAACCAATTCTGTGAGCACCCTGATCACCAGGGCTTTGAACTGTGCATGTGATAGGTTGGCTATCTCTTGGTCACTTAGATGAATTGGCTCTGGGGCTTTGATTTGTTCTCCCATTTGAGCTATTTTTTATTTTTTATTTTTTGGTCTGGTTGCAGCTGTTACATAGTGAGGGGCTGAGCCTTAGGTGTTCTCCAGGGCTGGGCAGCCCGGTGGCTGGGTAGTGATGCTGTATATGGGGGTGGGGTCTGAGAGGGAACAATAGTGCTTGCTCTGCTCTCTCTTGGATTCTAGTCCCCTTCGCCACTTCCCCTTTGCCTGGACCATCTCCGAGCGAATGTGGGACCACCTGGTCAGCCAGGCGCCCTGCATGGCCTCACTGGGTCTGCACTGTTGCTACCCCACACCCAGGGTCCGCCAGCTTCCGCCTGCATGCCTGGGATTCTCCAGCTGCTGCCGCCTGCGTACCGGTTCAACCAACCTCCACTTTTTCCCGCCGCAACTTCACCCCTCTTACCAGTCTGGATGAATGGTTGTTGGGCTTTCGTACAGTTCAATTTTCTATCAGTTCTGGTTGTTTTCTTATTCCTAAATCTTTGCTGTCCTTAATTTTGGTTGTGCGAGGAGGCACAGTGTGTGCACCTACACTTCCATCTTGGTCACTCCTTCCCAATTTTTATCTGCCACAAGTGGGTGTGGGACCAGCCTGTTCCATGTCTCTGTCTCTCCTACTAATCTCAGTATGGCTCCTTTAATTCCCTCTTTGTCGGACTTCCATTCAGCAGATTTCAGGTGGTTCTGAATGATGGTGTTTCTGTGATTTAGTTGTAATTTTGATGATGTTGTAGGAGGAGGCAGGTATCACTTTTACGGATGCTATCACCTTGACCGGAAGTCTGAATCATTTTTTGATACAGAGATGCTAGCATGTTCCACACACTGTTTTTAAGGCTGTTTTTGTGAAAATAACTTTTTGCTTTAATGCTGAGTCATAGTGTAATCTGACGGTAATTTAAACTGGAATTAGACCTAACATCTCTAAAGCCAAGAACGCACATAGCTTGACCGAGGTTACTTCAGTGAGAACAGCTACATCAACACACAGACGAGGATGACGGTGGAGCTTCTGATGTCCAGCTGGCAGCATTTGTAAGCTGCATCCCAACCTCAGAGATGTGATAATATGAGAAGTTTGCCTTAGATCAAGGAAACGCAGCTTTATTTCTGGAGCAGAGGCCTAGCTGAGACCTGATTTTAGGAGGTGTGGGCTCAGCAAACCCACTGGAAGTTCACTGTCCCAGCTTTCTGTGACAGCTGCTGGACGCAAACTGTTATCCCTCAAGTTCAAATCTGGACCCACGCCTTGATGATGGGGGTGTGGGGAGAAAGCCCTGGGGGGGATGAGCTCGGGACAGTGTTGCCCCGGTCTTGACAACACACGGGGACTCCTGTTAGGGATTCTTTTATGAATCCCTTTTTGGAGTTGTCTTCCAAACACTCCACTTTCCCAGGTTCTACCTTCTCCCAAGAATCAGGGAAGAGCTGAGAAAGAGATGACACACACCCAAAAATGTGTGGACATGCCCCCCTTTGGCTGAACTAGTGTCTCAAATGTGGGTGTCCCCTAGGATCACCCCCATTCATCCCACTCCTCGGTCTACCTTGGACTACCGATCATCCAGCCGCCTGACGGAACTGGCCACCCCGAGGATCCGGAATAACATTTGGAGCATAAACATGTCTGAGGTAGGTGCTTCACACTCCTGGGACCCTTACCCTGCACGGTCAGGGCACTGACCCCACTCAGTGGGCTGGGATCAGGGGCTTGGACAGACAAGTGGGAACAGGCTCCAGAGCAATAGGTGTGTGATTTTGACCAGCTGTGTATTTTCGTTTTATACTTTATCACATGCGCAGACCCATAAACCACAGTCATTGTATTTTTAACATATATATGTGGCATCTTAATTCTTGCTTTTCCTCTCAATGTTTGTTTTCTAGAGCATTTCATGCTGATTTATATAGAGGCAACACTTTAACTGCAGGGTCACATTCTATCCCATGAATACCCCACAGTTAGCTTGCCCAGTCCCCTACTGATGGACACTAGGTTGTCTCCAGCTGCAGCAAGTACCAGTCTGCTCAAATCCCTGTGCCCCTCCCCCAGGCACTTCTCTGTACGGCAGTCATCACATGTGCATGTGCTCAGCCTCACCTGAGATGGACAAACTTCTCTCCAAAGTGCTTGTGCTCATTTACTCTACCACCAGCCATGCATGAGGATGTCTCTACCCCCACCCCGCAGGGCTTGACAATGTCAGACTCTTTCATTTTTGCCACATTTTTTTTGCCTGCAGTGATATTTTGTTGTTTTAATATACATCACCCTGGTCAACAGAGAGGATTGTTGACCGTTTAGGTTTATTGTCCTGTATGATTAACCTAACCCCCTCTGGATTTTTGGGTTATTGATTTAGAGGTGCTCTTTACATATGACAGCTACCAAGCCTTTTGCTGAATACATTGCAAACTAACTTCTTTCGATTCACTCATCTGTCTCTTAGTGTCGCTTATGAGGTCTCTTTGATCCAGGGACTCTGAGGAATTATGGACTTTTACTCTTTCCCCTCTCATTCTGTTTCCAGGTGTCCCAAGTGTCCAGGGCAGCCCAGATTGCCACCCCCAGTTCGAGGATCCTCCAGTTGGCAAAGCCCAGGACTCCAGCTACCCTGCTGGAAGAATGGGACCCTGTGCCAAAACCCAAGCCGCGTGTGTCAGACTACAACCGGCTCCTTCACTTGGCCAGTAAGTAGGTGCTCATGTTTGTCCCCACTGGTCAGAGGCAGGGAGGAGAATGGTCGGAAGACATGGACTTTCAGCTCACTTCTGCCAGATATGTGCTTCCCTCTTCCTCAGTCTCTTCCCTTAGCTGCAGACCAGCTGTCAGATTACTGTGGACAAGTTGTACTGTGCAGGCTCCTGGGGGAAAAGAAGCAGAAGTTAGAGGGGACCATGGTCCTACAGCTGAGTGCTGTTGGAGTAGGTCTACCAGAAGGACAAGTGAGTGCAGAAGAGAAAGTTGTGGGGACAGGGCCAGGGACAAGGGAGCCAAGCCAAGGTGAAGGGCAGCTTGAAACTGGTGTTGGCCTGATTCTTCTTGTAAGGTTATAAGTATGCCACCGAGGAAATAATGCCAATCAGCCACAAAATGGGGCAATACAGAGCTTTATTGGGGGTTGCACACCCGGGCAAGGCTCTCCCGTCTACAGGTTGGGAACCGAGGAAGTTGCGCCCGAGCCTAAGAGGGGAAAGAATTTTATACATGCAGTCGACGTATCATTGCTCGGTCCTCTTTAGGCGCGAGTTGCCATGGTTTTCCCCCGCTGCTCCAGTCATCTTCATCTGACGTCAGCCAGTTTTTCGTGGGCTTCAGCCCCTGGTGGCCATCTTATCTCACCACTCCCGACCTAACACTTCTCTGTCCTTTAAAACAAATGAAATACCTGGTCCCCTCATGACAACAGTGATGCACTAACTATGGGGAACTGGGAAAATGTGGGAGAGCCTAAAGGAGAAAAGAATCGCACCCAAAAAAAAAAAGAATCGCACCCAAAGATAATGCAGTTTGGCATGTTGCATTCTGGGTGTAACACAGGGTTACACGCAGAGCCACGAATGCATGCAGCCGCGTGTGTGCCTGTGAGTGTGCGCCTTCCAAGTGCTCTCCTTGCGAGCCCCTCCCGTCACGCCCCACGTCCAGTGCTCTGAGAACTCCTGTGGGCTTGGCCTTCTGAGCATATCGGGAACCCATGCTCATCTGCTCCTGGGCCAGAGCAGGGGCCTTCACCCTTGTCCCTGGTGCCCATGTGACAGCCACAGAGGTCTTGCTGAATTTAAGTTGGGTTCCCCCCTTCCCTGCTCATGACTCTCCCAGGGCTCCTGTCCCACTCTGTGTGGCCCACAGGCCCTTGGGATCTGCTCTCCTCTGCCTCTCCAACCTGGATCTACTCCTGCTGCCTGGAACCCTGACCACAGACACCTGCAGCACTCACTCCTCTGCCTCCTGTACAGCGATGCTCCAATCTGTCCTCTCAGTGAGGCTCTTCTAAGCTCCCCACTTAACCCACGAGCTGTGCCCGCCTCTGGACACCTGTGTGCACCTGGGCTGCTTTCTGTGCTCTTTTTCTGTAGCACCTGATGCATTTTAACATACATACTTAGTATATATTTATATGTCTATTTATCCTTCATGGTCTGTTATATGTGAGGCCTGCGATGTCTGAGGCTTTGGAGATCCCGTGTCCCTGCTCTTGGCACATAGCCACCAAAGAGCGTAACTGGCCATTCTGGTTTACTCTGCTCTGTCGTTTCCCCAGATTCCTACTTCCTGTGTTTTTGGTTATTTATTTGGAGCATAAAAATATTTTATTTATTTTTTTAGAGAGGGGAAGGGAGGGAGAAAGAGAGGGAGAGAAATATCAATGTGTGGTTGCCTCTTGAGCATCCCCCATTGAGGACCTGGCTCACAACCCAGACATGGGCCCCCAAAGGGAGTTGAACTGGTGACCCTTTGGTTCGCAGGCTGGTGCTCAATCCCAGGCTGGAGCATTTTTTTTTATATGTGTAAGATGATCACTAATCCTTTGTTGAGAACATTGCAAAATAACTTCTCCCCAGTCCATCTCTTTTCTTTTAACTTTGTTTACAGGATCTTCTGTTTGTTTAATTTATTCATGTATCCATTTCCTTAATACCTATTAAATGATTGGTTAAATGAATGAAAATATACACGTACATCTGCACTGCTGCATTAGACCATTTTGTTTCCCCCTCTGTCACATGTACCTGGGATATAAACATACACACATTTATGCATACACACTTGTGTATATATACATCCATGTTTCAGATGTACCTATAAATACATGTTCATGTGTTTATAAGAATGGTTGTGCCTTTCAAACAGCAAACTCTTACTAGCTAATGGGTGTGACCAACATTTTAAAAAATGAAATGACAACAAATGAAGAGCATGAAGTGTGTGGGAGGGTGTGAGTCCGTGTTTCTCTGCGTGTCCACATGTGTGCTGTGTGGCAGCGGACTCAGTCAACAGAGTTTAAAAGCCCAGATTTATTACAACAGTGGAAATGTTCCAGAATTCTCACAGAAGAGTTCAGAGAAGGCTGAGTTCTGGGCATGGTCTTCCAAGGCCCCCAGGGGACAACCAAGGCCCCCCTCCCTTTTGGAAGGAATGGCCATCTGCCTGGCAAAGCTCTGATACAGCCTCTATGGCCTTGTCCAGCAGTGGGCCTGTGTGGGCTTGTGCCTGCCTGGAGGAAGGGACCCTACTCTCTTTCATCAAGGGCCCCTCCCCTGAGCCAGGCCCTGTCTCCTGAGAAGAGGGCTGCGGTGGCCTTTTCCATTTGCACAGAGGCTCTAAACAAAGGGGTTTAGAAAGGAGGCTGCAGCACCTCTCAAAGCTGAGGATCCTGAAGCTCCCAGACAATGAAGGCTAAGGCAGTGATCAGTGGTGATCCCCTACCTCCCTTCTAGTCCCTAAGCAGGCCATGCACTGCAGCTTGCTGTGAAGGAAGGGGTGGCAGAGTGGTGGCAGGGAGGGAGTCTGGATGAGCCACAGGTCTCTGCTCCTGAGATCTGTCTGTCCTTGACAGCAGCGACAGGCCACGTATGGCTGCTTCAATGAAATTAAAACCAATCAATCAGTTGATCTAAATAAATTGATTTCATTAAAATTAAGTAGAAGAGAACTCCAGCCCATATCAGGTGCTTCCCCATGTGGCTGGTAGGAGCCAAATTGCCAGCACTTCTGAGAGGGCCTGGCTGAGGCTACAGTTGTGTTGGACAGTGAGGGCAGGAGCCCAGAAGAAGAACGAGGTGGAAGGCTGAGTCCTGCAAGTGCCCGTGCAGCCAGGGAGCTGTCCCTGGGTCCACCCAGCAGGCCTGCAGGACCAGCCAAGGGGAGATGCTTCCCACAGCCATTGCTCACCCCTTCTCGCCAGCGTGACCTCAGAGCAGAGAGGAGAATGTGAAAGGGCCTCCTGAACCCCCACCTAACTCTAGCCACCAGGATGCTTTTAGCCAGCCCTCTGAGTCCCCCTGTCTGGGATGTGGGTGTTTGAGATACTTTTTATCTTTACAATTCATCCTCTTATTTTATTTTGTTTTTTTTTTTTTTTTTACAATTCATCCTTTAAGAAAAGTGTACAATTCATTATAACCTCATAAAAAATAAAGTGCATATTCATTGCTTTTTAGTGCACTCACAGAGCTGTGTACCCATCACCACAATGGATTTTAGAACATTTTTGCCACCCCAAAGAGAAACCCCCTGATTATTAGCAGTCCTTTTCCATCCTGTCACCAGCCCCTGGCACCCACTAACCCACTTCCTGCCTTTATGCATTTGCCTCTTCTGGGCATTTCACATGAATGGAATCACACACTGTGTGGCCTTTTGTGTCTGGCTTCTCTCATTGAGCTTCATGTGTTCAAGGTTCATCTATATTGTGGCCTTTGTCAGTGTTTCACTCATTTTCATAGCTCAGTAATATCCCAGTGTGTGGATGGGACATGTGTTTTTCATGCCTTTGTCAATGGAGAGGCCACTGAACTTGGGAACTTTGACCTAGCAGGTTGATCTCTATAAAAGGAGTGGCTTCACAACCAAGGCTCTGGTGTCTTATGCTGTCACTCTCTCCTGCCCTCTCTAGTGCCCAAGGTCCAGTCAGAGAAGTGTGTTCCTGACCGAAATCCACGCTGGGAGGTGCTGGATGTCACCAAGAAGGCGGTGGCCAGTCCCCGGATCATCTCCCTGGCCAAGCCCAAAGTGCGCAAGGACCTCAACGAGGGCTACAACCCCTACTACATTTCCCCGGCTTCCCTGGTGGCTCGGGCATCCCCTCGCTTGTATGAGCTTGCCACCCCCAAAAGCATCACCAAAAAAGTTTGAATGACCCAGGCCTGGCCTCTAAGGCCCCATTCCCAGTAAACACCCAAGTGCTTCCTAACCTTGTGTGTGGCTGGCTCTAAGAATTTTGGCCTGGAGGAACAAGGGCAAGCTGGAAGGCCAAAAGACTGATTATAGGAAGAAAATAATAATATTTATGTTCACATCCACCTGTGATTTGTACAGCCCTTTATTTCCCAAATCACTTTCCTCCACTGTCTTGAGTTTCTCTGATGTCACACTTCAGCCTCCCACAGCTTCACAATTTTCCCCCAGAATGTCTTAGGTCCAGACTTGTTTGTCTAACTACATGCTGGGTGTCCACAACACTCAGTATGATCTCCATAATTAATCCAGCCCCCCCCCCACCCCTGCCAGTCTGTGGCCTCCTCTCCCTCCTGCTGGTCTAAGAGGAGTACCTTGTCACCATGACCCCGGCAGTATTCTGCTGGCTGACAGATGGAAAAGGAATGGGGTTCTTGAGCCCGCCACCTCCCCAATTCTATTCGTCCCAGTCTCAGTAGGAACCTCCATCTACTCATTGTGCAAGACAGAAATCTGGGAGCTGGCCTTCATGCCCTCTCCCCCTTCACTCCATCAGGAATTTTGTGGGTTGTACCTTCCCAGCTCTCTCCACTTCTCTGTTCCCTGCTACCACTTGAGCCCTGCTGGATATCTGTGCCTACTCACTGCCTCTCGGCTTCTACTCGCTCTCTATAAACCTCCTCCCTGAAGCTCACACTTGTCAGTCTGAAATTTAAAATGTAGCGAACCCCTGTTAGGACTGTCCTGTTCAAACTCTCCCCCGGCACCTACCCACAGGCTTACAATGTGCAAGTGGTCCATAAATATTTAATGAATTCAGAGCCAAACGCCCGGGGATTTGAATTCACCTCTCCAGTCGCCCAGTCAGCACTCTGGCTCCTTGGTGTAGGGTCACCACACTGCTCAAAGCTTGTTGTAAGTTGCATCTCGCAAGCATCCCAGTTGATTCTTCGGCATACTGGATGGATCATCACTGGTGCAAAACCAAAGTTCAAGAACCACGCTGCCCAGACTTCATTCCTGACTCTACCACTTATGCATTGGGTGGCCTGTCATTCCAGGCCTTAGTTTCCTTAGCAGTCAATACCCGGGTACTAATAGCATTTAGCCAACCTATTGGAAGGAGGAAATGGGACAAAAGTTCCCTACACAGGTGTGGTTATCAAGAAACAGTATTTTTATTAGTAGCAGTCTTCATCTCCCAGGCTAAGACCAAGAACAAGACCAGGGTCCTGCCAAGACCCTCGAAGCCTTGCTTCTAGCGCCCGCCCCGCCCCCTCCCACATCCCGCGCATCCCAGTCGGCGCACCTACTATGCCCCGCCCTCCAAGGCCCCACCCTCCACAGGCCCCGCCTTTCAGGGCTCCGCAGCCAATGAGCCCGCGGCCCCGCATCCGGGGATCCCGGCGCGGCCACCGCCTCCCGCGCGCACACACGGCCATGGCGGAGGTGAGTGAGCGGGCTGGGGGAGCCGGCCCCCCACCCCCGTGTACCCGTGTACCCTGCAGCCCAGCTTCGGCCACGTCGGGGCTCTGGGAGCGAGACTCCTCCGCCCCGAGAATCCGAGGCAGTGTCCGGAAAGCCGAGCCCGTGGGGACCTGAGGGGCGCAGGGCTCCGTTGGCAGCCGCCCCCGGCCCTGGCCCCCCCGGTTCCCCGGCTGCCACATCGCGGGCTACAGTGCGCATGTGCGGGGGCGGTGGCTCGGCGGGGGCCGCGGAGTGGGGAGGGGCCAGGGGGCGGGCAGACGCTGGGTTGGGGGCGCTCCAGTGGCTCCTCGCCAGTCCCCTGCCCGGCGGTGCTTGTGCCGCCCCCCTCATCCTTGACCAACTTTGCAGAGCGCTCTCTGGTCCTCCGGTCGCAGCGCCGCGCGCTCACACCGCCCAGATCCAGTGTGAGACCCAGTGCCGCATCCCACTCTCTAGCCCTCAGGTGCCCACTACCATGGATTAGCCCTCCCGCCAGATGCCGGGCGGGATTTGAACTCGGCACGAGGTGTGGGGTGCGTTGGAGTTTCCTCAGAGTAGGCAGAGTTAGACTAGCCTTTACCGGGGGCTCGAAGTTACTTCTTGGAGCCTCTTCTCTTCTGTCGGTAGAGCAGGCCCAAGACCCCTTACCCGATATCCTTGAGGCCTGATATATTTTGGGATTCAAAGTTTTTTCAGTTTGAGTAATTGTGGGGTTTGGATCTGTGATGCTTGATCAAACTCTAGGACCATCTGGAATAAAGAAAGACGCTTAATAGCTTCTTGTCAGGTCAAACTAGGGATGAAAAACTCACTTTTGGGGTTTCTCGACTTTGGAATATTGAGTAGGACCTGCTCTCACCTTCTAGGGCTCTAGTGAGGGTGAAATGCACCTGCTAGGGGCTCAGTATATGTGATGCTTATTGCATGAGGATTCAGTCTGGGGACACAGGACATAGGGCCACCGCGAAACAGGTCCATAGACTCTGCAAGTGGTCCTCATCAAATGGATTGGTGGTGCCACTGAGGCCACCAGGGCAGAAGGTATTCACCCAGTGAGGCGCAGCAGATTTGTGGGATATTCGGCCTGGTCATGGCACCACGTTGAGTGTTTGCTTTAGCAGGACATGGGTAGGTGTTGTGGAGGGCGGGACTGGCCATTCTCTGCCACCAGTGGCTTTCTCAGGGGCAGCAACAGGTTCTGCATTTGTGCCGAAGAAGGTGTGGGCATCTGGGTGCGAAACTAGAACTCACCAGCCAGTTTGGGCCTGGCCTTTTGCTGGGTGCTTGGACCCAAAGGGTTCTTAGAGAATTCTCTCTCTCTCTCTCTCTCTCTTTTTTTTTTTTTTTTTTTTACAGAGCATTTAGGGAAACTGACGCATCATGGGGGCAGTGGCTGGCCTTATAGGTTGGAGGCAGAAGCCAGGTCTCCTGATGGCCCAGGGTCGTGTGTGGTGTTCTTCCTGGGCACCAGGTGTTGTTTGGGCAGCACTATTGGCCTGGAAGGTAGCTATGTGTTGTGGAGGGGAGGGCCAGACTCCCTAGCCAGCCTCCCTTGATTGCTGCTGACTTTGCCTTGCCCAATGCTGAGCCTCTGGAACCTCACAGCAACCAGGTACCCTGGGTGCTCCTGTTACCCCTGTTGACAGTTTGGGACAGTGCCCTTTTGAGTCAGTTTGAGTTGGTTTCTTGAGAAAGTCTACGTGCAAGGTCCCCTATGTGCCTGGCTCTGTGTGAGGCCCTGAGGGTCTGGCTGTGAGTAGAAACCCAACAGTGACCTAAAGGGCCCTTAGTGGCTGTTGGTCAGTAAAGGACCAACAAGTGTGCAAATGTCACATATGATGAGCCATGGCCAGCCTCTGCCCAGGAGACTTGTGGCTCTGGAACCTCTAATTTTGTGTGACTTCAGGCAGGTTGCTGAACATCTCAGAGCCACAGTTTCCTCATCTCTGAAATGGGAAGAGATGGGAGCAAGAGGTTCCATGAGATCTGGGCTCAGGGCCTTACAGAGAGAAACTGAATCTGATAAAATTGCTGGTAACCAGCTGTCTGCCGAATGAAAACGGTGCTTTGTTACCCAGCAGTAAGTGGTTGATAAGGATTAGTTGACTGCTTTTTGTCATCAACCAAAGTAGTCATCAGCACCAGGTCAGTACAGTGAGAGGAGAAGGGGTGCTTTGTAGTGTTTTCCTCGCAGATACCTAAGTACATGGGCTTTACCTTGTGCTTAAAGCCCCCAGTGGCCCTCGCTGTCCTTGGGTAACCTCCTCCCTGCTATCTCTGACTGTTGGTGTGGCTCCCCACACATCTGCCAGTCACTGCATCAGCCCCCTGGGCTCCTTCCTTTACTTTGTACTCTGTACCCTGGAGGGACTCAGTGCCACATGCACTCTATAGCCCTTGCCTAGAGATGCCCTCAGGGGCTTTTCCTGAGCCCAGTTGTTCAGGCCCTCCACCCTGTTCTCTCCCTCAGCCCTGTACATATCCACTTATTTGATGTCTGTGTCACCACCTGGACTGGTAACTTGTGGGTGGAGATGGGAGGAACCTGTTTCTGATCGACTGCTGTGCACGCAGTGCCTACTGCCTCATGTGGCCCAGAGGAAGCGCTCAGTAGGCGCTGGTCAAATGGAGTAGTGCAGTGCTGGAGCGGCCCAGTGGGACCCACCACCTCCGCTGATATGGGCGAAGGGTGTTTCAGTATCACCCAGAAACTCAGTTTTTCAAAACAATTAGTTTATTATTGCCTTTCATAGTTCTGAGGGTTGACTGAGCTCAGCCAGGCAGTTTTCACTCAGGGTCAGTCATGCAGTTGCAGGTGGGTGGTGGCCGGGGCTGGAGGAAAGCTTCCTTGCTCAGGTGTGGCTGCTGGTGCTAGCTGCTGGCTGGGGCACCAGTATGGGGCCTGTCTGTGTGGCTTGGGCTTCCTCACAACATGGCAGCTGGGTCCAACAGTGACTGTCTCAGAAGATTCCAGCTGGAACCTCAGTTGTGTTTTATGACCTAGTCTCGAAGTCACATAGAATCCCTCCTGCCAAAGTTACAGGCCCAGCCAGATGGACAGGCAGGGTCGCAGAGCCCTACCTCTTGAAGGGAGGCAGGCATATCAGTGTCACATGGAGAAGAGCGTACGGATGCACCATCTTGGAGAATTGGATCTGCCACAGTGTCACTGGAGTGTCACCAGGGTTAAACCTGGAGTGGGGTAAAGTAGCAATTAGATGCAGCCCTGGAAGAAGGGTTGTTCTGCCCCTGAGGGGTCAAGGCCCTTCTCCTCCCGGTGAGACAGGATGGGGCAGTCTTCCTGCTGATAAGCTTGTACCTCCTTTGTTTGTAAAAGACCTGGTCTGGATGCCAGGTTCTGCGGCCCACTCTTTTTTGAGATCAAGTCTCTGGAATGCCATCTTCCTTCTTTTCCTCCCCCCGCTGGTTTTACCCAGAATTCTCTTAGCCAGCTCCTCACTTTCCTTTTTCTGTCTTGATAAATGGAGCAGTGACTGCTGGCACTTGGACTCTTGTGACCTAGGGGATGCAGCCTATGGGAAACCGACCCTTGAGGGTGGGCATGAACTGGAAACCAGGGCAGGGAGAAGGAAGAAATCCATGAAGTCTGTATTCCTCAGTAAGTTTTGAGGAACTTGGAGTCACTTGGAAATGAACTTGGGATCTGAAACCCCTGAAGCCTCATGGGAGCATGCTGCTCAGAGCCTCCTAGGAGAGGCTGCCTCCTTGTTGCTCTGCTGTCACTCCAGCTGCTGTCACTGCTCCCCTGCCTGATCTCCCATGTCAAATGGCAAGTCAGACATGGGCCAAGTTCACCTCAGCCCCTTCCTGGGGGCCATGCACTTGAGGTAGCATTGAGGCAGACCTGTTCTCCCTTACTGTGTCTGGGGAAAGAGCCATCCATACTCTGTCCTCTTCTGGTTTCCTCCCTCAGTCAAGGCTCTTGGTGGCAGGACACAGAAAGCCAGTCCTGGCTGAAGCAGGAGGGGAGCCCAGGGAGGCTGGTGTACCTGCTCAGTCAGGCGGGTTCTGGGGAGGGCGGAGAGGACACTTAGGGGGCTGGCCCCGTGGCTGTGCACTAAGTATAGCCCTGTAGGGTGGCCTGCAGGCTGATGGCCACTTGGTGAGGCTGCTTCTGGTAGGCCACAGACTCGAACCAGAGCACTAGTTGAGGGGCCCTGCACCTGTGAATCTGTAAAGGGTTTTTGAGTCACAGAGCCTGAGTGTGAGTTTCTAGTTGTAACACTTAATTGCTGTGTGAGCTTGGGTTAGCGACTTGACTTCTCTGAGCTTTGATTCCCTTCTTTCTCTTATGAAGAGAATGATTACGCAACCTCTTGAGGTTTTCTTGAGGACCCAGTGAGGAAATCAGCATGGAAGTTCTTGCTAAACTTTTTTTTCTAAATTTTTAAACTTTATTTTGGTAAATATTTTATTTTATTTTTTTTGCAAAGTGCTTTACTGGTATATGATGCATTTGTTTTAATGTGTACAATCCAGTGCCTTTTAGTATACTTGTATTCACAGAGTCGTGCAATTGTTACCAGTCAATTTTAGAATATTTTCGTTAACCCTAAAGAAATCTTGTACCCCTTGGTTGTCACTCCCCATCCTCCTTCCCCAGTCCCTGGCACCTTTGAACCCACTGTCTGTGTGGATTTGCCTGTTCTGAGCATTTCACATAAATGGAATGACACATTTTGTGGCCTTTTGTGTCTGGCTTCTCTCACTGACCATCACGTGTTCAAAGTCCCTCCACGTTGTAACGAGTGTCAGTGCCTTGTTCTCTTTCATGGCTAAGTAATATTTTATTGGTTTGTTTCAGTTTGTCCATCAGCTGATGGACACTAGGGTTCTTTCCACTTTTGGCTGTTGTGAACAATCCTGCTATGAACACTCATGTGCAAGTTTCCATGTAGATGTGCATTTTCTTTTCTCTTGGAAATCACAGGGTGGGAGGAGCCTATCTTTCTCCTTCTGCTCTCCTAGGTTCTCTGCTGGGGCCCTGTGATTTAGACTGACAAAAGGCAGGCCCACGTCACATGGGGTATCTAGGTGATGAGTAACTGGGATGGTGAGGATTTGGCCTTTAGTAGCATCTGAACAGAAGAACAATAAATCTTAGAGGAGTGACAAAGGAAAGGGACTGAGTTCCTAAGGGCATCATATTGTGGGAAGGTAAACATGGGGGAAAAGATCAGGTGAGTTAGTAAGGTCTGTGTGTGCAGACTCTCGGTGCCATCTTGCCTCCAGTGATAAGGGGGTTTCCTTCCTGGTTTAGGGGCATCCTTACAGGAGTTTATGCTTTGCTTTCAGGCAGATAGGGGCAGAGAGCTCAACCTGTGTCGGGTTTTCTGTTACCTTCAGCTTGAAATAATCCTTATGCCACAGTGGTGTATTTTGGGGTGGCATACTCTGAACCCCTTCAGTGTATGCCTAGGAGTGAAATTGCTTGGTCACATGGTAACACTGCACTAACTTTCAATGGAACTGCTCCATCCCAAATTGGCTGTACCATCTTACATTCCCACCTGGATCATCCATGTTCTTCCTGACACACTTGTTATATCTTTTTGGTCATAGTCATTCTGTGTTTACAAAGTGTTATGCGTGTTTTTGATTAGATTTCACTTGATGTTGAGCATTTTTTCATGTGCTTACTGGCTGGCCATTTGTGCATATCTGGAGAAATGTCTATTCAGATCCTTTGCCTATTTTGAAATTGGGTTATCTTATTATTAATGCATTGTAAGAATTCTTTATATATTCTGGGTGCAAGTCCTTTTTCTGCTATATGATTTGAAAATACCTTTTCCCATTCTGTGAGTTGTCTTTTCGCTTTCTTGATGTTGTTCTTTTTTATTTTGATAAAGTCCAGTTTGTCTGGTTTTTCTTTTGTTACTTGTGCTTTTGGTGTCTCATCTCAGAAACCATCACCTAGTCCAGTGTAACAAAGGTTTATCCCTAATTTCCTTCTAAGAGTTTTATAGCTTTAGCTCTTATGTTTAAAGTCTTTGATTACTTTTAAGTTAATTTTTGTATATGGTATGAGATAGATGTTCAACTTTATTCTTTTTCATGTGAATATCCAGTTGTCCTAGCATCATTGTTGAAGACTATTTATTCCCCATTGAATTTTTTTCTCACCTTTGCCAAAATTCAATTGATTGTAAATGTGTGGGTTTATTTTTGGATTTCCAATTCTATTTCTTTGATTTAAATGCCTAGCCTTATGCCAGTACCACACTGTTTTGATTACCGTAGCTTTGTAGTGATTTTGAAACCAGGAAGTGTTCTCGTTCAAGATTATTTTGGCTATTCTGGGCCCCTTGAGTTTTCATATTAATGTTTTTGGAGTCTGTTTGTCAGTGCCTGCATAGAAGCCAGCTGAGATTCTGATAGGCACTGCATTGAGTCTGTAGGTCAGCTGAGGAGTATTAACATCTTAACAGTATTAAGTCTTCTAAGCCATGAATGTAGGATGTCTTTCCACTTATTTAGGCCTTTAATTCCTTTCAGCATGTTTTGCACTTGCTATTTTTTAATTAATTAATTTTATCCTGTTTTGCACTTTTTAGAGTATAAGTTTTGAACTTCTTTTGCTAAATTTATTCCTGAATATTTTATTCTTTTTGATGCTATTATAAATGGAATTGTTTTTATTTTTTTTTTAAAGAAATATGTTTTACTGATTTTGCTATTACAGTTATCCTAATTTTTCCTCCTTTGCTCCTTTCTGCCCAGTACTCCCATTCCCTCCAGCAATACCCTCCTTAGTTCATGTCCATGTGTCATGCATATAAGTTCTTTGGCTACTCCATTTCCCATACTGTTCTTAACATTCCCCTATTTTGTACCTACGAATCTGCTTCTTAATCCCTGTACATTTTCCTCTTTTCTCCCTCCTCCCCCTCTCAGCTGATAACCCTCCAAATGATCTCCATATCTATGATTCTATTCGTATTCTGCTTGTTTGCTTAGTTTGTTATTCAGATTCAATTATTGATAGTTGTGATTTTATTGCCATTTTAATGTTCATCGTTTTGATTTTTTTCTTAAATAATTTCCTTTAGCATTTCATATAATAATGGCTTGGTGATGATGAACTTAGTTTATTTGTCTGGGAAGCACTTCATCTGTCTTTCAATTCTAAATAATAGCTTTGCTGGATAGAATAATCGAGGTTGTAGGTCCTTGCTTTTCATCACTTTGAATACTTCTTGCCAGTCCCTTCTAGCCTGAAAAGTTTCTTTTGAGGAATCAGCTGACAGTCTTCTGGGAACTTCCTTGTAGATAACTATCTGCTTTTCTCTTGCTGCTTTTAAGATTCTGTTTATCTTTAACCTTTGGCATTTTAATTATGATGTGTCTTGGTGTGGCCCTCTTTGGGTCCATCTTGTTTGGGACTCTCTGTGCTTCCTGGACTCATGTGTCTATTTCCTTCACAAAATTAGGAAGTTTTCTTTCATTATTTTTTCAAATAAGTTTTCAATTTCTTGTTCTTCCCCTTCTCCTTCTGGCACCCCTATGATTCAGATGTTGGCACTTTTGGAGATGTCCCAGAGACTCTTTAGCCTCTACTCATTTTTTTAAATTCTTTTTTTCTTCTTGAATGCTTCTTCTTCCTTGTGTTCTAAATCACTAATTTGATTCTCAGCTTCATCCTCTACCTGTAGATTTTTTAAATTTCACTTAATGTAATCTTCATTTCTGCCTGGGTCTTTTTTATGCTGTTGACGTACCCAGTGAATTCCTGGAGCATCCTGGTAACCAGTGTTTTTAAACTCTGCATCTGATAGGTTGCTTGTCTATATTTCATTTAGTTTGTTTTCTGGAGTTTTTTTTTTTTTCTTTAAAGATTTTATTTATTCATTTTTAGAGAAGGGGGGAAGGAGGGAAGGAGGGAGAGAAACATCAGTGTGTGGTTGCCTCTTGTGCACCCCTCACTGGGGACCTGGCCCGCAGCCCAGGCATGTGCCCTGACTGGGAATTGAACGGGCAACCCTTTGGTTTGCAGGCTACCATGTGGTCCACTGAGCCACACCAGCCAGGGCTCATTTTCTCGAGTTTTGTTCTCTTCTTTCATTTGGGCCATGTTTCTTTGTCTCTTCATTGACAGCCTCTCTGTGTGTGTTTCTGTGTATTAGGTAGAGCAGCTTTGACTCTCTGTCTTAGTAGCATGGCCTGTTGTTGAAGAGCACACCTGTGAGTTGTATGGGGCAGAACCTTAGGTAATTGCCAGGGTGAGGCCACCTGTGTCACCTCTCTAGGGCTCTGTGTGGGGGAGGGTCCACAGAGGGGACAGTGCTGCTGCCTGGTCTCTGGAGTTTTGCCTGGAGGGGAAACCATCTCCCGGCACTTGCCTTGCCAGTCTCTTCACTTTCTCCCCAATGCCACTGGTGCCCTTCCAGCTGCATCCTGGTGCCCTGGTGCTGAGTCCCAGAGGGGATGGGTCTGCGTGAGTCGTAAGTCCGTTGCCGGCCTTTTAAGAGAAATCTCTTAAGAATCTCGAAGTTTCTTCTGCTGCCTCTGTCCCCACTGGTTTTTACAGCCAGAAGTTATGGGGACTTACCTTCCTGGCCCTGGAATCCTGGGCTGAGTGGTCTGGTCTGAGGCTGGGGTCTTTCACTCCCGAGGTATCCCTGCTGATATTTACCCACCACATGTGTATGTGGTGTCCCCTGTTCTGTGTTTCTGCACCTCTCCATGCCTCTCCACACCTCTCTACCCCTCCTTGTCTGGATGAATGTGGCTTCTTTAAATCCTTGGTTGTGGGACTTCTATACAGCTTGATTTTCTGACAGTTGTGAGTGATACTTGTTTTGTAGTCTGGTTGTAATTTTTGCTATAGTTGTGCAAGGAGGTGAGGCATGTTTACCTGTGCTTCCATTTTCATTCTCTTAATTTTTGAGGGGGTTGTTAATTGCTAGTATGTGGGAATAAAATGGATTTTTATATGTTGACCTTGTATTCTGCTACCTTGGCTGGACTCACTTATGAGTTCAGATATGTATATATAAATATATATATATATATATATATATATTTCCCTTACCTGAAGACATTTTTTCATTGCTTTTTAGAGAGAGAGGAAGGGAGAAAGAGAAACATCAATGTGAGAGAGAAGCATTGATTGGTTGCCTCCTGTACGTGCATATGGACCGGGGATTGTATGGCCCATACCAGGGATTGCATGTGCCCAGACCAGAGATTGAACCCTACATGGCTCCTTTGGTTGGGTGTCATTCTGCAAAGCAAAATGTTGCCATTTTGATTCCTGGTTGGGGCACACGCCTGGGTTGTAGGCCTGGTCCCTAGTTGGGGTGCATATGAGAGGCAACTGATCAATGTTTCTCTCTCACATTGATGTTTCTCTCCCCCTTTCTCCCTCCCTTCCCTTCTCTCTAAAAATAAATAAATAAAATCTTTTAAAAAATTTGACTTAACTAAGACCAGTCATGGAGAGAGAGCAGGGATTGAACCTGCAACCTATATGGTTACTGGCTGATGCTCCAACCAACTGAGCCACACTGGCCAAGGCTAGTTCAAATATTTTTTTATGAGATTTTTTAGTATATTCTGTGCAAAGATTACTTCATCTGCAAAAAGGAATAGTTTCACTTTTTCCTTTCCATTTTGGATTCCTTTTATTCTCTTTTCTTCCCCTGACTAGAACTTTCAGGGCTGTGTTGGACAGTCATGGTTTTCAAGGTTTATCCATATGTCAGTGTTTGCGTCTTTTCATGGCTGAGTAATATTCCAGTGTGCGAATGGGCAGCCTCTTACTTATCCAGTCGTCTGCTGAAGGACTCCTGGGTTGTTTTACCTTTTGGCCTTTGTGAATCCTGCTGCTGTGAACATGTATGTTTAGTGTGGATGTATATTTGCAGTTCTCTTGGGTATGTACCTAGGAGTAGATTAAATGCTGGCTTATTTGGTTACTCTATGTTTACTTTTAGAGGACTTACCAGATTTCCCTAAAGTGGCTATTTTGTCTTTTGAAGGCTGGGACCCTTGTGAAATGGGCTGTCGTGTTGGGCATGGCTGTCAGTGAACACATGTTGGGTGTGTGCAGCAGGGCTGTGTGTGGGCCCGGGTTACCTGGTCCCTGTGTCTTGGGTGGGAAATAACTGCTGTTGGCTCCTGGCTGTGCCAGGCTTGTCACTGTTCCTGTGGGTGCTGTTTTTCCACTTGGCGATGAGGACATCGAGGTTCCAAGGTTGTTGGAGCTGATGCGTAAACCTGTATCTGTGCATCCTCTGGGTGCTTGACCTAGGAGCAGGGGAGTAACTTTTCTGGCCGCTGCATGCCTGGTGCTCCCTCCTCAAACCTTGGAGGTAGCTCGCATGCATCACCCATGGAGTCCAGATGAGTCCACTTCCTGAAGCCACCTGGGGAACCAGGCTCTGACTGTGCTTGCTCTCGGTGGATTCTAGGCTGGCTGAGCTAATCCTGCTTCTCTTCCTTTGCAGGCCTCCTCGCTGGAGAGGCAGAGCCCTCAAGTGGTCTCCTGCCTCACTCATAGCTTGTGCACCGGGGAGCCTGGATTGCCGACAACAACAGGTGCCTCCTTGCCCTACCTCCCTCCTGCCCAGGGCTGTCAGGGCCACTGCAGTTGTAAGAGATAGAACCTTGTTCTGCCTGGTGATACAGAGATGGCGTGCTGGCCCCCAGAGTCCAGGGACAGGCATGCGGATGGAGTGGTCAGGGCCCTGTTTCTCGTTCCAGGGGAGGACCAGAGTTCCTCGGCTGGGGGTGAGGCTGGGGTTCCTGCTGGTGTCTGTGCTGAGGCTAAAGGAAAAATGGAGGCTATGGAGGTGGAATGGGTGCTGTGTGGGCACCATGCCTAGGTGCCTGCACCTTCTCTGAGCTGGTTGCTTGCCTCTTTCCACTTGGCCCCTACAATTCCTCCTACTGCTGGGTACTTTGGATCCATGTGGAGGGCCAACCTTCTCCTTTGTGGCTTCCTAGCTTGGGTTGATTGAGACCGGGCTAATTTTTGTTTGTTTCTTTTAAAATTCAACTTACCGCCTTGGCCGGCATGGCTCCTTTGGTTGGGCATCATTCTGCAAAGCAAAAAGTTGCCATTTTGATTCCTGGTTGGGGCACATGCCTGGGTTGCAGGCCTGGTCCCCAGTCAGGGCACATGTGAGAGGCAACTGATCAATGTTTCTCTCTCACATCAGTGTTTCTTTCCCCGTCTTTCTCCCTCCCTTTCCTTCTCTCTAAAAATAAATAAAATCTTTAAAAATTTTTCAACTTACAAAGACCAGTCATGGAGAGAGCAGTGAGCTCTCTCCTGACTCTTGGAAAAACCCAAAATCTGGTAATATCTACTGCCCAATGGGCTGTGCATGGGACCCTGCTGAGGGAGAAGAAGGGACTGGCATTTGTTGGGTCTACTGTGTGCTGTTCCTTGGCCTACTCCCTGCACTGTGCCTGCAGTGACTCATGGAGGTGGGTGTACAGCATCACCCCTGTGTTTCTGCAGCCGAGGGCCTTGCTCAAGCCATTCAGGTTCCAGGAACCAGGTTTGCAGCCAGCTCCGTTGAGTCCTGGTGCTGTGTTCACGCAGACTCACCTGAGGCTCGTCTCTTTCTTGTCCACTTACTCTCTCCCCAGACCCTTCCGTGTAGGCATCTGTGGTCAGAGAGACCAAACAGTCCCCCAGGAAAACACATCCCTAAAATGCCTGGAATTTGTGCGCAGTTAGCCAGGTGTGCTGTTCGGTCAGGAGTCCTTCTATTGGGAGTTCTCACATGGTAGACTGACATTGCTGGCCGCCAGCGTGTGCTGACACACAGCCTCACATGCACACAGCTGCACACTTAATTTAGGCGAACATGTATATTCAAGCACACACAGCTGTGCATGTGCATATATGTATGTATGTACACATTACACAAACCTAACACAACTGCATGTACACACGCAGTCTCACACATGCACCCACATGTATGTGCACCCACACACATACCCTTTCATGTGTGTACATGCACACATGGCCGCATGCTGTGGGCTTTGTCCCTGGTGGCGGTTGGGCCGCTGTTGCTTTCTCTACCCTAGCCGTTTTCAGTCTCAGTGCAGTGATGGGGAAGGGTGGGGTGAGGAGCTCACACAGGCGGTATCCCCTCTGTAGGTGTGTCCATGGGCTCTGCAGACCAGCAGTTCAACCTCGCAGAGATCCTGTCACAGAACTACGGCATCCGGGAGGAGTGTGAAGGGACCGGGAGACGCCCAGAGCCGCCTGAGGAGGAGCTGGACAAGGACTTCATCTCTCAGGTACTTGGCTGAGCTGAGCCCTTTACTCCATGTGGGTAGAGCCCTGTTGGGCAAGCTCACAGTTTCTTCTTTCAGTTAAATTGGTCTGCAGTCTGCTCAGATTCTACAGTAAGTTCTGCTTGCACATCTGTTCGTGAAGCTCCAGGCCCTGTGCTAGGAGCTGAGGTCACAGGGGATAGGCCAGACCTGGACTTGCCTTCAGGGGGCTCTAGGGCTGTAGACCAGAGGGCAGCTAGACTTACCATTCTCAAACTTTTTGGCCTCAGAACCTCCTTATTCTCTTAAAAGTTATTGAGGATCTTAAGCAGCTTTATTGATGCAGTGTATATACAGTAAATTAATTATTAATGGAAATAATAGATTTTTAAAAAGATTTTATTTATTTATTTTTAGAGAGAGGAGAAAGGAGGGAGAAAGAGAGGGAGAGAAACATGATGTGCGAGAGAAACAGTGACTGGCTGCCTCTCTCACGCCCCCAACTGGGGACCTAGCCTGCAAATGGGAGGCATGTACCCTGACTGGGAATCAAACTGGCAACACTATGGTTCACAGGCCAGCGCTCAGTCCACTGAGCCACACCAGCCAGGGCTGGAAATTTTATGAAAATGAAAAAAATAACTTCTAAAACAAAACAAAAAAATTAGAGAAGAGTTGACTAGTGGGTTTTTTTTTGTTTGTTTGTTTGCTTTCTTAAATTTATTTATCTTTAAAGAGAAGGGAGGGATGGGAGAAGGAGAGGGAAAGAAACATTAATTGGTTGCCTGTGCCCTGACTGGGGATCAAACCAGTGACCTTTCACTTTGCAGGACAGTGCCCAACCAACTGAGCCACACCCAGGTCAGGGCAAGAGTGGAATAGTTTTAAAGTTTTGTAAATCTCTGAATGCAGGAAAAGCTAAGAGAATCCAGCTGGTGTTGTAATGTGTTCTTCTGATTGAAGTGTGAATCTGGCCTCATACAAATCTGCTGTAGAGAAAAGGGTGGAGTATTTAATAACCTTTTCAGAGAGCTGCTATTATTCTTTCATTCTAGACCAAAATTCAACTAGTCATTTTGTAAAGGGTGATTGCAGAGTGGATTCTGTAGCCACATCTAGTGAGCTTCCCGTACTTGTTTACATTGCAATCCAATGGTCTTGAACTTGTGTGGATCTTAACCCAGGTATGATCTTATCACCTCTGCCCTGGTGACATGTTTGCAAAACCCTGGTTCCCCAACATGTAGATCTTCCACATGTTGATAGAGTTCACAGTATAAAATCTAAAAACACGCATTTGTCAATCTCATAGACTGGGCGTGCTTACTCACCAGGCATTTATTTTGTCACAGTTCTGGAGGCCACACATCCCAGATAAGGTCTTACAGGACTGTTTGTGGTGAGGTCCCTTCCTGGTGTGCAGATGCTGCCTTTTTATGGGGTCTTTACATGGAGGGGAGAGAGCTCCCTTATTGAATCAGAGATCAAGTCCCCACCCTCATGACCCATTAAATGCCCATTTCCAAATACAGGCAGTTAGGTTGGGGATTAGGGACCCAACATACGAATTTGGGGGGGCACATAAACGTTTAGTCTATAACAGACAGTATCAACCCTGATCTTACCAGATGCCTTTTAAGTATTGGGATTTATTTATTTATTTATTTATTATTTATTTATTTTTTAGGGACTAACCACAGGGCATTTGTTTAGCTCTGTGTTGTGGATCACTTGGTGCCAGTTTGGTCTTATGACCAAAACAAATGTCTTCCTTCAAAAAAGAAAAAATGGTGTAAAAAAGTTCAACATGAATTTATAACTTCTTAAAACTCACAAACATAAATCAGCTAATTATTAGCTAAATGCTTAGGTCTAGATTTTCTTAAAAACCAAGAAAAATAAGACTATAATATCCTATGTAAAGCAGCAAGCCTTCCATTTTGTATTACCTTACCAGATGCAGTGGAATCTTACCAAGTTCACATTGTCAGATTCCTGTTTTCCAAAATTAGAATTTTTTGCTTAAAAGCTCGTTTCATCCTCACAGCAACCACAGTCAGTCATGTCTTTGAAAGTAACCAGCCACTTATTTCGTGCCTGAGACAGTGTCTGCCTGGTTACCAACTGACACTGGTTTTTTGCCTACCATTTAAAAAAAAAAATTATTGATTGATTTTGGGTGGGACAGGAGGGGAGGGAGAGAGAGAAACGTTGATTTTTGCTGTTCCACGTAGCTACACATTCATTGGTTGCTTTTGGTTTGTGCCCTGACTAGGGCAGGTGGGCACTGGATTTTACCAGATGCCTTTTTCCACATTTATCCAGTCATGGGGCTTTGCTCTCCTGACATACTGATGTCATGAGTTGTGATAGATTTCCAGATAGCGCACCGTCCTTGCTTTCCTGGAATCAAGCCTACACCAGTTTGAGCAGGGAAGCTGTTCTGGGCAGTGCAGCGTGGACTGAGAGCCAGTCCCGGCTCCACCCCTCAAGGCTGGTGACCTTGGGCGCATACCTGATCTCTCTGGGCTCTGGTGTCTCATCTGTGCCTCTCATAAGGGAGTCATTGGGCCAAGGACTGGGCTTGGGGTCAGGCTGGGGCGAGTTGCTGTGAATGTAACAAACTGGCCCTGGCTGTGGTGGCTGATGGGGCTCAGACGGAAGGAGGGGAGCAGAACCCCTAAAACAGTCCCTCCTGACAGAGCCCTCTCCCCCCTCAGAGCAGTGACATGCCCCTCGACGAGCTGCTTGCCCTCTATGGCTATGAGACATCAGACCCCATCTCGGAGCGGGAGAGTGAGGGCAGTGATGCCACAACTAACCTCCCGGACATGACTCTGGACAAGGTGAGAGGGGTCTCTCCCTGGAAGTGGTGGGAGGATTTAGGGAGGACAGCCATGAAGGCCTTGGAAAAACAGAAGTGCTGTCAGTAAGTGTAAGGCCTGGACAACTTCATAGAGGGCCCTACGCTCCTGTTCCTGGGTAAGAGCTGATGTAGCCAGCTGTGGCCACCCACCCAGTGTTAGAGTGGCCACAGGGAAGGGGCTGAGACAGAGAGACCCTGACCACTGGTTGAAGTGGGGGCAGAGTTGGAGCCTGTCCTGGAGAAACACGTCTGGGAAGGAGGAGAACCAGGGAGGTTCTGACCCTCAGGGTCCTGCCCTGGTCAGGGGTGGTGCCAGGAGGAGGGCTTTATTACCAATGTTGAAAACCAAATGCACAAGAAGAGAGAGCAGTGACTGGGGGCTCTGATTATCCCCAGCCAGGTGTAGGCAATGTCCCTTTCCAGGCTGCAGGGGTGTGGGCTCAGGGACCACATGTATCCATGCTGGTGCCTGGCTGCCCTGCTCTGGTGCGTGGTCTCCTCATCCTGAGTGGGAAGAACTGGAGCCCTTGCAGGTCCCAGAGGGAGGTCCATCAAGTTAGTGTCACTGTTGTTATTGTTAGTGTTATCTTAAACTTGTTAAACAGACTGCAAAAATGTTCTTTACTTTTTGTTAAAAGGAACAAATAGCGAAGGATTTGCTTTCAGGGGAAGAAGAAGAAGAGACACAGTCCTCTGCCGATGACCTCACCCCCTCCGTGACCTCCCACGAGACCTCCGACCTTTTCCCTAGCCAGAATGGACGTAGGTGTCCTGCCTGCTCCTTGGCTTGGGCTGGGTTGGCAAGGCTCTAGAGATGCAGATGGAGGGGCCCTGGGTTGTTGGGGGGCAAAGAACTCAGGCATTGATGCCTCAGGGGTGCCCTGTTCACCATCCGATCCTCTTTGGGGTTCCTGTCTCTGGCCTGTGAGCTGAGACTGAGTGGCTTTGGTTTACACGAGGAGGGAATGTGTTGGTTCCTGCAGCCCAAAGCCCGTCAGATATGGGGAGTGTCCTGGAGCATGAGCTGCTGGGGGCCCCACAGCCAGTGATCAGTACATTTCCACTCCTTTGTCCATTGCAAACCTATTATCAGGCCAGGACCTGGGACACGCTTCTTGTCAGGAGTAGCATAGTGGGGGCGGGGGGTGGGGGAGGGTCAGGTGGGTGTAGAATGGGCTGCAACAATGAAGACCCTGGGATCCACTAGCCTGTGGGGCCCACCCAGTGCCACAGATATGTCTCACCTGCTCCCCTTTTCCCAAAGCCTGCTTCCTGACTGGCAAAGACAAAGAGCTGGGCTCTTCCACCTCATCTGACAATGAGGAGGACCCTCTTCCTGCTAACAAGTGTAAGAAGGTGCGTCGCCCTCTGCAGAGACAAGAGCATGGCTTCCGAGAGGTAGGCTGCACTGGGACTTGACTGTGGTATCAGGACCTCGAGCCTGTGCTGCTGTGGCATCGGCTGACCCAGGGATGTTGCCCCAAGGTCCTGTCCTGGTGCTCAGAGCTAGCCATCAGGACACCAGGTCCTCAGGCCTCACCCCCTTGTCACATGACTGGCTGTACTGAACAGACAGACAAGTAGGTGGAGACACGCAGTTGCTCACATGCCCACACATCCCCAGGTCTCTGCCTCCCATCCTTAGACCATAGGACTTGGCACCTGTGGGAAGATTGCACAGATTAATGCTGCTCTGGGCTCCGGGCGTGGCTGGGCCTTGCATCTGCCCTGACTTTCCTGGGCCTTTGCCTTTGCAGGAGATCATGGTTGGGCCTCAGTTCCAAGCTGACCTCAGCAACCTGCACTTGAACCGCCTTGGTGAGAAGAGTAAGTGGGGCCTGGATCATGGTGGGGACAGTGGGGAGAAGATAAGAAAACTCCATTCCAGCTAAGAAGGAACTTGTTGCACATCCAGCCAGAGCCAGTTCCCAGATCCTCAAGGGAATGCGAGGGACCCAGACTGGGTCAGGTGCCGCCCCACACCAGCTATGGGCAGCAAGCTTGTAGGACGATCTGTGGGTGGGAGGAAGCAGGGAGACTTGCCTCTTGCCCAGGGCTCTGCACTGTCCTCTGGGCATTCATGTTCTTCCCTGCTTAGGCCACAGACTGCTTCTTACCTTGTCTGTGTCCCACGCCAGAGTCTTCCAGATGCCTGTGTCCCTCTCCCTGCTCCGTCCTTCAGGGTACTCCCTGACCTGGACTCGATTCGTGTGCTGATCCCCTACCATGTGTACTGGCCCCTGTTCTTTGAGATAGGAATTGTTGCCTCCATTTAGAGGTGAGGAAAACAGTATGAAGTCATGTGCCTACTGAGTCTTGTTTTTGTTGCCCAAAAGCCTCTGCAGGCCGTGGGCTGGCACTCTTGGCCCAGGAGGCTTTCCACAGAAGACTCTGCAGCCGGGATTGGGGGTGGGGTAGGACAGACAAGGAAGATGAGGACCCTCAGTAAAGAGTAAGGCCTCTTGGGGCCAGAGGCTAGGGCGTGGGTGTGATGGGATGTGCTTGCTCTATTGTAAGCAGTTTGGACAAAGGGTGGGAGATAGGAAAGTAGAGCTAAGCTGGGTCACAAGGGATACTCCTGGAACCCTCTCAGAGAGAAGCATCTGTGCACGCACCTTAGCTATACCTCCAGAGGGGCTGGAGCCTGTGCCAGTCTTGGTCAGGAGCCTAGCCATGAAGTCTGTCCTCCTGTCCTCTCCCCAAAGCCTGCCCTGCATGGAGCAGCTCCTTGGTCCTGTGGGGGTGGGAGTTGGCCTCTCACTCATGTCACACTGTGAGATTAGATCCGCCATGTGGCATGTGCATCTTGTATACTGTGGTGTCATATTCCCTGTATGAATGTGCTGCATTGGTCATCCCTTCTATTGGTTGATACTGCAGTCGTCTGCAGTTGTGGTTGTGCATATCCTCAGGTGTGTCTTAGCGGATAGATGGCGGGGAGGCATCTGGTGGTCTGTGTTAGGTCTGTGGGTATTGCTTAGGGGGTCCTGCCAGCAGCATGCAGGGTCCCAGTGCTCCGCATCCTCAGCAACACTGGATATTGTCTGTCTTACTGATTTTAGGCCTTCGGTTGGATTGAGGGGTGTCTCATGGTGGCTTTCATTTGCATTTCTCTGATGAGTAATAATATGTCTACTTGCGGATATCTCTACTCAGTTATCTCTTGTGAAGTGCCTGCACAGTGCTTCCCCCTGCCTTAATCCTCCCCTGAGGACATTTTTTCATAGCTTTTAGAGGGAGAGAGACAGACAGACAGATGCTGACATGAGAGAGAAACATCAATCAGTTGCCTCCTATACACACCCTGATTGAGGATAAAATCCATAACCTAGGTATGTGCCCTGACGGGGAATTGAACTCACAACCTTTTGGTGTACAGGATGATGCTCCAACCAACTGAGCCACCTGGTCAGGGCTCCCCATTTTTAAATTGGGTAGTCTTTCTCTATCTTATTTATGGGATTCCACCTGTGTTCTGGATACAAGTCCTTTGTGGGTGCCATGCACTGCACATTTCCTCCCAAAGTCCAGCTTAAGGTCTGCATTTTAACCCACTGTGGAGGCTCTCGAAGGAGCCTGCACGTCTGGAGATAAACTCCTTTGTTTGCCCTATTTCATTTAAGGCTGTGATATGACTTAATATGGTTTTTGTATTGTGGTTGGAGGTTGGGGTCTGGGCCCGTTTTTCTCCCTGCATGAGTGTTCACTTGCTCTGGCACCACGTACTGAAAAGGCATTCTTCCTCCACTGAACTGCAGTGGTGCCTGAGTGGAAAGCCCACTGCTGGTGGTGTGTGCACTGTTTCTGGGCTTCTGCTTCCACAGTGTCTGGGCGGGTGCAGGGCTTCCAGCCTCCAAGTATCCAGCACATTCCATGTAAGCTTGTAGATTACCTTGTCTGTTGCCGTGACTCTACCTGTCATTTTTACTTTGTGCTTGTCCTTGCCAGGCTTTGGGGTCATGTATGCTGCTGTCACTAAGTACGCTGGCAAGTGCCTTTTACTAACATCTGGGAGAATTTGTGTGAGATTGTTACCATTTCTTGTTTACATGTTTGGAAGAGTTCTCAGTGAAGCTCTCTGGGCCTGGGTTTACTTTGGTTTCATGTTTTGGAAGATTTTTAATGATAAATTCAGTATATTTAACAATAGAGTTCTAAGTTGCATTTTTGAGGTGTTTATCACATTAATAAGTTGCTAACTTTATTGTAAAAAAGATCATAATATTCCTTTATCTTCCTAATATCTGTAGGGTCTTGAGTGATGTCCCTCTGTGAGTCCTGATATTGATGTTTTGCATTTTCTCCTTTTTAGTCCCTGTTGATCAGTCTTGTTAGGAGTTTGTTACTTTTTTTTTTTTTTTTTAGATTTGCAGATATATTTTTTCTTTTTTTAATTATATTTTATTTATTTTATTGATTATGCTATTACAGTTGTCCCATTTTCCCCCCTTCATTCCCCTCCACCCTGCACACCCCCTCCCACCCACATTTCCCCCCTTAGTTCATGTCCATGTGTCATAAGTTCTTTAGCTTCTACATTTCCCACACTACTCTTGCCCTCCCCCTGTCTACTTTCTACCCACCATCTGTGCTACTTGTTCTCTGTACCTTGTCCCCCTCTCTCCTCTTCCCACTCCCCTATTGCTAACCCTCCATGTGATCTCCGTTTCTGTGTTTCTGCTCCTGTTGTAGTGATTTGCTTAGTTGGCTTTTGTTTTAGGTCTGATTGTTAATACCTGTGAATTTGCTGTCTTTTTACTGTTCATATTTTTTATCTTCTTTTTCTTAGATAAGTCCCTTTAACATTTCATAGAATAAGGGCTTGGTGATGATGAACTCCTTTAACTTGACCTTATCTGAGAAGCACTTTATCTGCCCTTACATTCTAAATGACAGCTTTGCTGGATAGAGCAATCTTGGGTGTAGGTCTTTGATTTTCATGACTTGGAATACCTCTTTCCAGCCCCTTCTTGCCTGTAACGTCTCTTTTGAGAAATCCACTGACAGTCTGATGGGAACTCCTTTGTAGGTGACTGTCCCCTTATCCCTTGCTGCTTCTAGAATTCTCTCCTTCATTTGAATATTGGTTAATGTAATTATAATGTGCCTTGGTGTGTTCCTCCTTGGGTCCAACTTCTTTGGGACTCTCTGAGCTTCCTGGACTTCCTGGAAGACTATTTCCTTTGCCAGATTGGGGAAGTTCTCCTTTATTATTTGTTCAAATAAATTTTCCACTGGTTGCTATTCTTCTTCCCTTTCTGGTACCCCTATAATTCAGATGTTGGGATGTTTAAAGTTGTCCTGGAGGTTCCTAAGCCTCTCCTCATTTTTTTGAATTCTTGTTTCTTCCTTGTTTTTTGTTTGGTTGTTCCTTTCTTCCTTCTGGTCCACTCCATTGATTTGAGTCCCAGTTTTACTCCCATCTCTTGGTTCCCCATGCATTTTTCTTCATTTCACTTAATGTAGCCTTCATTTTTTCATCTAATTTGTGAGCAAAATCAACCAATTCTGTGAGCATCCTGATCACCAGGGTTTTGAATTGTGCATCTGATAGGTTGGCAATCTCTTCGTCGCTTAGATAAATCGGCTCTGGGGCTTTGATTTGTTCTCTGGTTTGAGCCATTTTCATTTCTGGGTGTTTTTTTTGGGGCGGGGGTCTAGTCGCAGCTGTTACATAGTGAGGGGTGGAGCCTTAGGTGTTCCCCAGGGCGGGACAGCCCAGTCGCTGGGTAGTGACGCTGTATGTGGGGGTGGGGTCTGAGAGGAGACAATGGCGCTTGCTCTGCTCTCTCTCGGATTCCAGTCCGTTCCACCGCTTCCCCTTTGCCTGGATTATCTGCACGTGAATGTGGGACCACCCGGTCAGCCAGCTGCCTTGTGCAGCCTCACTGGTTCTGCACAGTTGCCACCCCGTGCCCGGGTTCTGCTAGTTGCCGCCTGTGCACTTGGGGGCTGCCAGCACCTCCACTTTTTCCTGCCGCGACTCCGCCTCTCTTACCGGTCTGGATGAATTGTTGTTAGACTTCCAAACAGTTCGATTTTCTGAGTTCTTGGTTGTTTTCTTGTTTCTAAATCTTTGTTGTCCTTAATTTTGGTTGTGTGAGGAGGCCCAGTGTGTCTGCCTACGCCTCCATCTTGGCCGGAAGTTTAGGAGTTTGTTACTTTTATTACTCTTTACGAGGGACTAACTTTTGGCTTACTGATTTTTCTCTGTTGTCTGATTGCTATTTAATTGATTTTTACTTTTGTCTTTATTTCTTTCCTCCTAGTTTATTTCATTGTGGTTTGTCATTCTTTTGTTCACATTGTGGTAACTTCTCTGACTTAGAAGCGTTCTGTTTAATTTCCAAATGTTGGGGAATTCCTTGTTATCCTACTGTTACTGATTTCTAGTTGAATTCCAGAGAACATACTCTGTGATTTTAGTCCTTTGAAATTAGTTAGCCTTGTTTTATGACCAGTGTTTAGTGTATTTTGTAAATGCTGCTTTCTGTGTTTTCATATTTCAAGTTGTATTTTCTGTAAATGGTATATTCCCCCCACCCCCAGTTTTTTTTTTTTTTTTTTTTTTTTAAGATCCTCCTTTTTTGGTAAAGATTTTATTTATTTATTTTTAGAGAGAAGGGAAGGGAGGGAGAAAGAAAGGGAGAGAAGGATCAGTGTGTGGTTGCCTCTCATGTGTCCCCCACTGGGGACCTGACCTGCAACCCAGGCATGTGCCCTGACCGGAACCGAATCGGTGACCCTTTGCTTCACAGGCACATACTCAATCCACTGAGCTACACCAGCCAGGGCTGTAAATGGCATATTTTTCTATTTAACTTTTTATCCAGTCTCATACTGTAGAGAGTAGGTAGTGCAGTTCCGTTTTGGACCATTTTTCTTGTAGTTGTGAAAACAGTTGGGATAGGTCACCATGTTTTGTTTTCTCCTTGTTTCATGCATTCTTTTTTCCTTTATTTATCTTCTCTTGTCTACTTAAAAAAGCTTTTTTTTATCCTCACCCAGTGACATGCTGATCAATGTTAGAGAGAGGGGAAGGGAAGGAGAGAGAGAGGGAAATACTGGTGTGAGGGAGAAATATCCATCGGTTGTTTCTTGTGCGTTTCCCAACGGGGACCGAACTCACGACCTTTTGTTTTACGGAATGATGCTTCAGCCAACTGAGCCACACTGGCCAGAGCTTGTCTTCTTTTTGATTAATTAAGTAGTTTTATTCTATTTTTTCCTCCTCTATGAGATCATAAGTTTTAATTTTCATGTTACCTCTTCAGTGATTATCCTCATTTAGATCAGTGTTTTTCAGTGCCACTTGTGGGCCACAGGAAGTTTTACAGCATGCAACACCTGGCTCTTTAATCAGGGACACTGACCGCTTTTCCCTTAGATTGTCAAGTGAAAGAGTGACAGTTGTCCTGGCTCGGTGGCTTAGTTGGTTGGAATGTTGTGCCACGCACCAAAAGTGTGCGGGCTTGATCTCTGGGCAGGGCTCATATGTGTGTTGTGTTTGACCCTGGGGCTGGGCGCCTATGGGAAGCAACCGATTGATGTTTCTCTCTTTCTCTCTCCCTTCTTCTCTCTTTAAAATCAATAAATACATATCCTCAAGTGAGGATTAAAAAAAGAGACAGCCAACACAATAATAGCCATCTGGTATGAGTGACTCAAGATTTTATCTATTTTTTTTGTCAGGTTGACAAATACATTTTTTGGTGCGCCGCAGAATTTTGGTAATTAGTTTATGTGTGCCGTGAGATGAAAAAGGTTGGAAATTGCTGCTTTAGATAAGCACATTCTAGTCTCAGCACTGCCTGTCTGCCGCGCTGCTGCCGCAGGGTCTGCAGGTGCCACAGTGACGGTGCTGTAGGCTGTGACGGTCCTCAGTTCAGTCACAGCTGCCTGGATGGTGCCGCTCACTCCGTCCAGCTCCCATTTACTGTTTCTTGTGATGTTGATTAATTCTTTCAGCCTTTGGTTGCCTGGAAAGTCCTAACCTTGATTTCACTTTTGGAGAGTATTTTTATGGGTCTGGATTTTAGATTTGCCAGCTTTTTCTTCTCACATGTGAACCATTTCATTCCGTTGTCTTTGGCATCTGTTGTTTCTGTGAAAAAGTCAGATGTCTGTCTTACTGTTTCTGTTGAAATTCTTGTTCACTGTTTTCTTGCAGACTGATTATGTTTTTCTTTTGTCTTCTAGCATTTTGCCAAGATTTGCCCAGGTGTGGTTTTGTTTGTCTCTTCCGAGTTTCTTGGATGTGTAGTTTGGTGTCATGCATCAGTTTGGAGACTTCTTGGCTATTGTCTCTTCAGATTTCCTCCTGCCCATTCTTCGTTTGTTTCTCCTGTCTCTTGGTTACATGTGTGACTGTCTTCTGCCTCCCCTGTGTTCTCTCTAAATTCAGTTTGGTTCCTTCTCTTTGATTTTTATTGAATTCTTTTTGATTTTACTAATCATGTCTTCTGCTGTGTCCAGGCTGTTATAGAGCTGTTCATTGGGTTCATAAGTTCACAATTTGTATTTTCCAGTCCTGGAAAATTCATGTGATTCTTTGAAGTCCCGGCTGCTAACTCTGATTTTCAGCCATTTGTGGATTTACTTCTGTTGTTCCACAGTTTTCTTCTCAAATTCACACACTCAGTAGATGGAGGGCTAAGGTTATAGGATGATGTTTTTTCCCAGAGAGGGGCGTCTTGTCCTGTCAGGCTAGCCGCTCTGGCCCAGGCTGGACTTGTGTCAGTGCGGAGGGGTAGGAGGTAGCTCCAGGCTCACAGGGGCTTTCGCACCAGGCGAGGCCACTCCCTCTGTGGTTCTCGGCACCAACCCAAGAGTTGTTTGTTCCCAGGCAGTTTGCCAGCCAGAGGGATTCCAGTGTAGGAACTGTTTTCCCGAGTGTGTTTTTCTCTTTCTGGCCGCTGCACTGGGTTGGTTGTTTGTATTGTTTGCTGTTCAGTCCTTGTGCCTCTTCCTGCGATAATTAAGAGATGCTGGCTCGGGGCTTCCCAGACCTGGCGCTGAGTTTTCCCTTCAGTCTCTACCTCATCACATCCCTCCCTGGCTAGAGGCTGCTGTCCCCTGCTGCCATGGGGCAAGACTCCCCTTCCCTGGGCAAAGTACACTCATATGTGGCTGATGTGCTCTGGTTAGAGTGGCTGTGGCCTAAGCCAGACCACTGGGACGCAGGTCTCACTGCTGGCAACAGGTCCAGGCTCTTCGCTCTGCTTCCTCGGGAGTCTTTTTCAAGGCTTGTAAACTGTGCAGATGAGTTCATCCTCCCTGAACCCATTGCCCACAGCTCCCTCCCCAAAGGCCATGCTCAGAAGTCCCCCTTTCCTCAGCCAGGCCAGTTGCCACCTCCTCCAGGTGGTAGCTGTTCTTTGGAGGTGCTGTGATGGCTAGCCTGGTGGGTGCTTGTGGGGGGGAGCATGCACCCTTTGAGGTGTGGGTATGGACCACATGCCCTCAGCTGACCCTGGCTGTGCTTCTGAACAGTCTATGAGAATGAAGACCAGCTGCTGTGGGACCCCAACATCCTCCCTGAGAGGGAGGTGGAGGAGTTCTTGTACCGGGCAGTCAAGCGGAGATGGCACGAGACGGCTGGGTCTCAGCTCCCGGAGGGAGAGACGGTGAAAGATAGTGAGCAGGTAGGCAACGTGCTGGGTGGTATGAATACCCCCGGGCCCCACTCTGGTGGTGGTGTAAACAACCCCCCATGGTGGTACAAACACCCCTATATCCCTGCCCTGATGGTGGTGGGAGCACCCCCACATCCCAGCTCTGACAGTGGAGTAAGTGGACCCTGATATCCCATCCTGATGGTGGTGTGAACACACTCATGTTCACGCCCCTATGGTGATGGGAACACCCCCATATCCCTGTCTCTAAGGTGGTGAGCATGCCTCCCATGTCTCCACCCCAATGGTGAGGTAATGCCCCTGCTATCCTCACTGCTGATGGCGTGAATGCTCTTGATATCCCTGCCCTAACAGTGATGCAAATGTCCCTAACATTCCCACCTCAGTGGGGTAAATGCCTCCAATATCCCCACCCCGATGGTGGTGTGAGCTCCCCCATATCACTGCCCCAGTGGTGTTGTAAACATCCCCATATCCATACCCTGATGGCAGTGGGATACCCCCCTATCCCCACCCTAAGGGTAAGGTAAATGCCCCCCATACCCTTGACCTGATGGTGGTGTGACTGGCTCCATATCCCAGCCCTGATGGTAAGGCTAAATGCCTCTCATACCCCGCCGACTGACAGTGAGGTACATGCTCCCAGTCTCCCTGCCCTGATAGTGAAGTAAATCCTCCTGCCATTGCTGCTGGTGAGCAGGTAGGAAGGGACTTTTGCTCCCGCAGGCACTGTATGAGCTGGTGAAATGCAGTTTTAATGTGGAGGAGGCTCTTCGGAGACTACGGTTCAACGTGAAGGTGATCCGAGGTGAGCTCCCTGCCAGGCTGCCCCACCCTCGCTCACTGTCCTGGTCTGGGCACTGCTGATGCCACTGGCTTCTCCCGTTTGCAGACGGGCTCTGTGCTTGGAGTGAGGAGGAGTGCAGGAACTTCGAGCATGGCTTCCGCGTGCACGGGAAGAACTTCCACCTGATCCAGGCCAACAAGGTGAGGACATGGTGCTCGCCCGCTCCCCCTACTCCCACTGAGCTGCACCATGGCGTCTTGGGAGCCTGAGCACATGACACCCTATGCCCCACAGCATGAGGTCACAGATCCCCTCACCAGGTTCCTGTGGCTCCTCTGAGCCGAGGGCTAAGGCTCTGGTTTCTGCCTCTCACTCTCACATGCCTGTTGTCTCGCTCTAGTCTCCTGTGCCAGGCTACTTTCTTCCCCCCAAAGAAGGCTCCGGTATGGGGAATAATTGGCCTAAAGGTGGATTTTAGGAGTCGTGCCTGTATTCACCCTCAGCCCGTAGCCGTGGGGATCAAGGGTCTCCTAGGTCAATCAAATCAAGGAAATAGGTCTCTCTTCCCACCTGTGGCAACTGCTCATGACCAGAGGGGCTGCTGAGTTCCAGGTCCCTGCCCTGCCCTAGACTTGAGCCCATCTTTCTTCCCCTGTCCCTGAGTCCCCTGTCTTTCCTAGACCTTCCTGTCACTCTCCCCAACGTCTGACCGGATGTGCTCCATGACTCCATCTCAGAGCCCGAACTTCCCTTTGTCTTTCTCATTGCAGCTCCCCCGCCTCCCTGCTGCTCCCAGTGCTTTTTCTGCCCATCTAGGGAAGCAGCCCTTGTCCCTTCTGACTGTTCATGGTGACACAGCATGTGGGAAAGGAGGGCCTGGTGAAACCTAACTCACGTTTGGGGCCTCTGTCCTCTCTTTGGAGGTGGACTCAGTGAGATGCCTCTGCTGGGCCACCACAGGGACAGGACTGTGCTCAGCTGACCTTCCCAGCGTTGCTCCAGGCAGCACGAGATGCTCTAGGTGGACCAGCTCCTGCTGGCCGGACGCAGCACGCTGTTCACTGCATTTCCACCGCAGCCGAGGCTGCTTCTGTGAGCAGAACTTCGTGTGTTTTCTTCTACACACCATCTCCCTCATTCCCAGTTGGACCCCTGATGCAGAAGGGGGTCACTGGGAAGAGGAGACAGCTTGTGTTTGCCCAGCCTGTCCCCCTGGTTCCCTGGCCTCCCGGGGCTCTGGTGTCTGTCCCTCATCCTGGGGAGCAGCAGTGGTTCTCAACGCTGTAGCTGCAGCACAGCCATGGCCTTGCTGTGGGGGCTTCTCCAAATGAAGGTGCCCCAAGAGGTGTTGCCAGGGGTGTCTAGCCCCGTGCTGGACCTTTGTTCACACTGTGTTGCCCTTATTTTGGGGGCGCTCGTGTGTGCGGTCTGAGTCTGGGGTTTGTGATGGCTTCTGTGCCCAGGGATGGCTCCCTCTTGGGATGTTAATGATGTTCCATGGGGAAAGCAGGCTTGGCCAGGTTGCACCCCGCCCTCTCTTGGTGGGGGCTCTGCGCCTGGTGTCCACACCACTCATTCCCCTCTGCTGGGCCTGTGATGAACGGGGAATGAGGTGGACACTGTAGTCCTTGGGAGCCTGGCGAGATCCGGGGTGAGGGCGGTAGGCACTGGACATGTGGGCCCAGAGTGAAGAAGAATGGGGCCCCATGCCAGCAGGTGGGGGATCTCTCTGAGATTGGGGTCACTGTGTTTAGGTCAAAGGGATGAACCTTACACATGGGGGTGGCCTGTGAAACTTAGATGGGGGCTGGAGGTGGATGCAGAGGACACAGGGGCTGTGGGCAGGGTCTTTGAGGGCCACAGTTGCCACTGTCCTGGGAAGTGAAGGCGGCTGGGCACGTAGGGCCCAGATGACACCGCGCTGCCCCTCAGGTGCGTACGAGGTCTGTGGGAGAGTGCGTAGAGTACTACTACCTGTGGAAGAAGTCCGAGCGCTACGACTACTTCTCCCAGCAGACACGGCTGGGACGGAGGAAGTACGGCCCATCAGGAACCACGTATGTACAGCGGGCTTCCAGCAGGCCCCGGGGGCAAGGGAACACCGGGAGTCCCGGGGGCACCTCCTGCCTGAGGCACCTGTCTCCATGTTGCCCTCTTTTCTCAGGGACACAGACCAGGACCTAGATAGCAGTGACCCTGATGGCCTTGCCCGTCCCCGCTCCTCACCACCCCTGCCCCCTGCCACTGACAGCCTAGGCCCTGGGCAGGACCCCGTGGCACGGATGCACATGGGTAAGAATGTGGAGTGGGCCTTACCCTTGGGGGCCCCCTCGTAACTAGCACCCTGACCCGTGCCAGTGGACACTAAGGAGCAGGTGTCTGGGAGCCACTGTTACTCCACCCCATGAGGTGTCACACATGTGAGATACCACAGGGGCTCATTGGCTTTCCATGTGGAGGGGAACCGTGTGTGCCCTGCAGCCCAAAATAGGGGCTCTTCTCTGGGTGCCAGGTGTTTGGGGGCCCCATTTTTGGCCCCAGGCCAGGGGGCTTCTCTCTGGGCCCCAGGTCGGGGGGCTTCTTTCTGGGCCCCAATGGTGACTGCTTAGCCCCAGCTGCCATGCGGGACAACTGAGAGCACTGAGCCCCCGCAGTGTCCAGCCCACAGCCACGCCAGAGCAAAACAGGTCTGGTTCATGACTTCAGATTCTGAAGGTGACCACGGAGGGAAGGACCAGGGCCTTCGTTCTCTAGGTCTGCAGGACTCTGGTTTATATTACCCCTGGTTCCAGAATGCATTTGGCTCTGGTTTGCCTGGAAGGGCATCCACAGCTACTCGTCTGAAGTTGCCTGCCGTGCCCTGTGTGCAGAGCCCCACAGATCTCACACTTACCCCGATTGCGCAATGCACTTAAGCATCATTTTGTCATTTTGAATCTGGTGCATTCTGTCCTGAGAAGCAGGAGTCACAGCCTTTTGAGGCAGGGCCGTAGCCTGGTCGCACAGTTGAGTATAAGTAGTTTCCTGGTGTTCATGTGTATTTTCTGTGTTGGTGAAAACATTCGCGAAGAGGGGTATGTAAGCTTTGCCCGCCCGACAGGTTTGGCCGGATCCTGTGTAGGTTGTGATGTCCAGGCAGAAGTGTGCCTTTAAGCGAGTGCACCTTAGCTGGGATTGTTGTGGGTCCCGGGAGGGCTGGGCGTGGGGTGCCTCTGGGGGCCTGACCGCAGCTGTGTTCTCCCCCTGCAGAGCCGCTGAGCGTGGACAGCGTGGCTAGCGTGGCTGGCAGTCTTGGTGAGCCTGAGGAGGGCTCCGACGGCCTCCCATCCTCGGAGCCAGGGCCCTGTCTGTTCCAGCAGCTGGACGCTCCCCCCACTGTGCCCCTGCCCCAGCGGCCCCCAGTCCTGGCCGAGCCGGCCTTCTGCCCCTCCACTGCAGCTGCTCCAGAGCCTGGCACCAGCTCAAGATTGGCTGTGGATTTGGCCCTGCCCGAGGCCCTCCCTGAGGAGCTGCCGCTGGTCCCCAGCCACGTGGATATGGACGGAGAGCCTGAGGAGGCTGTGGCCCCTGCACAGGTGGCCTTGTCAGTCACTGAGTTTGGACTCATTGGCATTGGGGACGTGAATCCTTTCCTGGCTGCCCACCCAGCGTGCCCGGGCCCTGGGCTGCACTCGGAGCCCCTGTCACAGTGAGTGCAGCCGCCACCCTAGGGCCCCAGCCTCAGGCTGAACTGAAGAGGCGTGAGGGAGGGGTCTGGCTTGAGGGCCTGTGGGTGGCACAGCCCCATGGAAAAGGCTCTGTTTGTTTCTGTAGCTTTATTTTCTACTTTTAATTTGGCTTATTTATTTTTTGACTAGGTAATACATTCATATGGTTCAAAACCCAAAAAGGTACCAGTGGGGCAAGTGCTAGTCTCCTCTCACCCCCGCCCCAACCAGCAGCCCTCCCAGGCACACAGGAAAACACGGTCTGCTGGGGGAGGCGGCGCTGGGGGCCGTGCGTTTGGCCCACAGCGCTCGAGCCTGCAGTCGGTGGGACCGGACTGACCCTCTCTTGGTCTCTCTCTCGGTCTCTCCCCTCACTGCAGCTGTAACGTGATGACCTGTTGATTCCTGGCCACAGGCGGGCGTGTGTGGCCTAGACTGGACTTGGGGCCACTGTGGGGCCTGCCTCTGCCCGTCAGTCTTCCCGACCCTTTTCCTCGTGGGCCTCGGGTAACGCCTTCTCTGCTTCAGAACACTTCAAGGACTGGGGTGAGCAGTGGCAGGGCTACTAGCCCTGCCCCTCCCCACATGCAGACCGGCACCCTCAGCGCCGGGCACCACCGCCTGGCTCCAGGCTGCCATTCACCGTGGGACCCGTTGGGCAGCTGGGTGCAGAGGGCTGGGTCCCCTCTAGCCAGCAGAGGCCAGGAAAGGCATCCCTGCCTGTCAGGGGGAGACAGGGCAGGGTGATGCCCTCCCCCCCACCAGCAGTCTCCGCCCAGGGAGCCCCCAGCACTCTGCTTGGCTCTGTCTCCCTGCATCTAGCAGGGCCATGGGCTGCCCCAGCCCGGGGGTCGGTGGGCAGCTGCTACTCGGTGCCAAACCCCACGGGGCACAGAGCCATATACCTCGACGTTGGCCCCGCCCCACCCTTGACCTCACCCACTCTGTCCACTTCAGGAAAAGCCGCACTTTATGCCCATCTGCCTCCTCTCTCTATCTGCCCCAGGGCCTCTCAGCAGCCTTGTGCGGGCGTGGGTACCAAGAGACAGGTGGCTGACATCCCCCCTGTTGCCTGCAATGCCAAGGGGCCAGGTTCCAGCCTGTTCTCCTGACCCTGCAGGTTGTGTTTCTGTTGAAGCTCCCCAGCAAGATGGTTTGGGGTCCTGGTCCTTCTCTTCACCCACCTCCCTTGTTTTATTTATGTTTCTGTTTACAAATTGGAGTGGGGTCCTCAGGGGGACAGGGCAGCTCTCCCCAGGCCCTGGGTGTCACCAGGAGAGTTTTGGCTCAAGCCCATCTGCAGAGTTGGACTCAGCCTTTCCTGTCACCCCACCAAGGACCGCACTGTGAAGTGACAACTGCCTTGAACCCCTTGCTGTTTTATTTATTAAACTTGATTTGAAGCCCTTGATGTGATTTATTTATTTTTAGAGAGATAGGAAGGGAGGGAGAAAGGAAGAGAAACATCAATATGTGGTTGCCTCTCGTGTGCCCCACATCAGGGACCTGGCCTGCAACCCAGGCATGTGCCCTGACTGGGAATTGAACCAGCGACCCTTTGGTTCACAGGCTGGTGCATAATCCACTGAGCCACATCAGCCAGGGCTGATTTGATTTATTAATTAAACTTGATTTGAAGTCTCGTGGTGGATTGGGCAGGACAGGAGGAGGTTCCAGGAAACCACAGGTCACCCTTGTCACGTAGTTGCTGATAGGAGGGAGGTGGTCAGTTAAATGGAGGGGGATATTTAATCTGGAACCTGAAGGTGAATCACCCTGTTTAGGTGAGGGCCGTGTGAGTTAGGCCAATGTTACCGCCAACACAGAGGAAGGCAGGGGCCTGAGTCCCAGGAGAGAGGTGGAGGGCGGGAGGGAGAGTAGCAGAGGGGCTGGGTGGGCACACCAGCAGGTTTTGTCCTGAAGCCATTGGAGGCGTAAACGTGGGCTGGGCAGAGATGTGGTTTTCAAAGCTCCTTTAGTCGTTGTGCGGACAGGCTGGACAGGGGCAGGGGGCATGCCTGGAAGGGACAGGCCTGGACCAAGGGAGTAGAAGCCAAGGGCAGATGGGTTGGGCTGGTTGTGCCCAGGTGTGTGGGAAAGTCAGGTGTCTCCTGGAATTCGGGGCTTAGTCCTTCAGAGCTGGTGTGCCAGCACTCGGAGTAGGGGCCCCTGAGGGGTGGGATACCAGGGACTGTAGAATGATTTTCCCTGGAGTTTCTAGTCTATTTTTATTTTCTTGAAGCATATTTAGAGCTCTTGCTCTGCCACATTCTGGTTTACTCTGCTTCCAAGAAAGCTGCCGTTGTCCTTATCTTTGTGTGTGTGTCTATTCTGACTGCTAAGATTTGTGTCTTTCTCCCTGGTTTTTAAAAATTTAGTTGGTCAGTTCACAGTGTTACTTTGTATTAGTTTCAGGTGTGTGGTACAACGGTTTTTCTCCCTGGTTTTGAACCATTTGGTGTGTAGCCTTTTCAGGAGGGCTCCCTTCACCTGGCGATGCTCACCTAAGGCTCCACATCTCGTGGCTCCATCACTCATTCTATTGCTGAGCAACATTCCACCAGGTGGGCTCACCTGCTGAAGGAATTCTGGGTTGCTTTCAGGTTTGGGCACTTACAGATGAAGCTGCTGTGAACGCTTGCGGGTTTTTGTTGGGACACAAGTTCTCAGCTCATTTGGGTAAATACCCACGAGCTGAATCTTACAGTAAGTTTAGTTTTGTCAGAAACCACCAAACTGTCCTCCAAAACGCTGCACCATTTGGATTTCCACTGGTGGTAACGGAGGGTCCCCGCGGCTCCCGGGCCTCTCCAGCAGGCTATGTCGTCCTCGGTTTGGGTGTCGCCTGTTCTGACAGGCATGCGGTGGCACCTCATTGTTTTCTGTAGCGTTCAGAGGTGGGCCCTCGTTTCTTCCCACAAATGTTCTTCACTCCCTCTCCCTGGCCAAGGAGATCCTTGAGGAGTCCTCCTTCATTTTTGAAACACTTTTTCCTTTTTTTGGCAGGATCAGCATTTTAAGATTTTATTTATTTTTAGAGAGGGGAAGGGAGGAAGGAAGAAAGGGGGAGAAACACCAGTGTGCGTGGTTGCCTCTCTCACATTCCCCAACTGAGGACCTGGCCCACAACCCAGGCCTGTTCCCTGTGGAACAACGCCCAACCACTGGGCCCTACCGGTCAGGGCAGGATCAGCATGTTAAGATGTTCCATTAGACTCCTGGTTTCTAATGAGAAATCGGTCATTCTTGTGTTTTCCTAGATGAGACCTCTCCTTTTTCTCTGTGATTTCCTTTTTGTCTGGACACCAGCATCTGAGTGTGATGTGCGAGGTGTAGATTTCCACATGGAGCTTCTTGGGCTTGAGGGTGGCCTTGCATCCGTGTTGGGCCATCTTGGCTACTGCCGCTACCCCCTTCTCTCTCCTCCTTCTGGGCCTCCAGTTACACAAGAGGGCGTTGGGAATTGTTCTGCAGACTTCCTCGTATCTGATTCTGTGTTTCTGTTTGGATAGTTGCTCTTGACCAACCAGTCTTTGAGGTCCCTGGTTCTCTTTTCCACAGTTTCCAGACTGCTGTTCAGCCTGTCCCATATCTCTGCTGTTTTCTGTTTTTTTTGTTTTGTTTTGTTTTTTTTTTCTAATTGCTGAAATTCTCCATGTTTTTCACCTTTTCCTCTACCTTCTTTAACCTCTCTGTAATATGGTAACATCATCCCCGGGCTGCCATGAGGAGCACACTGAGGTTGTGGGTGCCTGGCACATCAGCGCCCCATGAGTGTCTGGAGGTCAGGAGGTCAGGACTGTGCTGTGTCTTCGCCTCACTGTCCAGCAGAGGCTGCTCCTGCCCCCCCACCCTGGGGTAGACTGGAGTCTGCAGCCTCTCCTGATCTTGGGGCCCAGTGATGGAGGCTTGGAGTAAAATACCTCAAAATACCACTCCCTCCCCCCCCAGCTGTAGTCAGGCAAGGTGGGGGGTGTGGCTCAGGGGCCGGACTGTCCTTGAAGATAGCTGTTGTAAAAGGTGTAAGCAGCTTGTGGCCTGGTCCTGCGAAACCCCAGCCCTAGAGCAGCAGTCACTAGTGACCTCAGGGCCCAGCATTAGGTCATTATTCACTAGGTCACTTTTTATTCAGCAAGCATTGATTGATTCCCTAACATGTGGGGTCCCTGCCCTCCTGGGGCTGACTCTGGGGACGAGAATATGGTAAGCTGATAAGCAGACACACAGGCCAAGATGGTGCCAGAGCTTAGGGGAGGTGGCAGGCTTGGGTGGGTGTAGGGCAGGGAGGGCACTGCAGTAGGGGTCATCCGTGTGAGTTGGTGGCTTCATCCAGAGCTGAGGGTTCCCAGGATGCCCATGTGGTGAGTGCTGAAACTGGGAAGATTGCCCTGTCCCTGATGCCGGTGGGGTGGCACTGAGGGACAGCACAATTCTTGTAGCTGTACATGGGTCTGGGATTTTGACATGCAGGTGACTCCAGGTGCCTACCCCACTGTGTTCAATAACCTCCCAGTAGTGCTTCCTAATGAAACTGAGGACCATACACCCACTTTGCCTTCCCTGCCTACATACACCCATCATGGCTACCCGGAGGTAGAGCCCTCAGTCTGGGAGACAACTCCCAGGGTGGTTTTTCTGAGCCCCAAGAGAAGTATAGAAAGATGGGAGTATTGGCTGCACACCTGCTGTGTGCCAGGCACCTTCCTGCCAACCTGCCAAGCTTTTTGCTTTGCAATATTCCTTTCGGAAACAAACCTGGAGTCTCTCAGGTTCCGCCGAGACAACGGGGTCATGAGAACTGATAACCTGAGCCCAGAATGTCACTTGCTTGGGAGTGGTCAGGCACCACAGAGTTGGTGGGATCTCTAGGGTAGACGGGTAAGGCCTGGTACCTTCAGTCTCTTTCCAGCTTTGCCATCTGCAGGTGAGGGAGAAGCCATCCAGTCCTGGCTCCCAGCCCAGGCCCTGTCCCCTGAGCAGGCCTTGCTGGTTCAGTTTCTCTGTAAAGGACCAGATGTGAAAACTTCTTGAAGTGTGGGAGACCCCAGCTAGCAGGTGTAGAAGCCCTGACCCCAATCCTACCACTAATCCTAATCCCTGTATTTTAATCCTGCCCCTGCCCAGATATTTTAAGAACAGGATGAGATTGAGATCACAGGGGAGGGGCCAATAGGCACACCAGCTCCAGCCTCATGCCCTCTCTCCAGGCACTCTCCTGGATCCACAGGAATCAGGCTACACTCTCCCACACAAGGCCTCTGCCTGCAGGAGCCTTGCCCTGGGGACTTGCCTGGGTCTGACCTTGCAGTACCCACCCAGGTTGTCTCCACCAGCATGCTCTGCTTGGGCGGGTGCCCCACCCACAGCTTACCCCCATCCTCATAGCACACAGTAGGTATTCAATGAAGAACCCTGAATTTCCTTGGTCTTAGTACAATGTTGCATCTCTGCATTAACTGAGAGTGTTGGACTGTCAACACCGAGAGCGCGGTAGTCAGTCACCCCATTAAAGTGAGGTTAAAGTTTAAAAAAAAAAAAAGTGCAATAATAATAATGGTGCCAGCTAACATTTGTGTAACATTTTTTTGCCAGGCTTCAGTATTTTATCAGGTAATTCTCACCATACCCCTAATTCCGTGTCTGTTGCATGAATGAATGAATGAATGAATGAATGAACGAACGGAGTTAGAGCCCGGGGCATCCATTCCCTGGGGCCCACCTGTGAGTGGCGGCAGGAGTAGCCAATGAGCAGAGCCCGAGCAAATGCAGGGCGGGGTCACGCGAGGAGGAGAGGAGTACGCGCTGGAACCAGCTGAGCCTGAAACTGGGACCTGCCAAAGCACCTCTACCCAGACGCTAGGAATACCCTCCGGGCAATTAAATCTGATAATCCGGGCTGCCTTAGAGGAATTCTGGGGGCAACTTAAACTTTCGGGGAGTGCGGTTGGAAAGCGGGGGTTGGTTGCTGGTGACATGCTTCCCACACTGTCTCTGCCACACCACAGACGGAAAACTCGGTGCAGAAGTTTCCAAGCAGGATCTTGTCATGCCCTGGGGATAGGCTGAGTTATTTGAGAGTGTGTGGGGGTGGTGGAGGAGTGTCTCAGACGGCCTGCTTAAGAAAGTTGGCTGGTGCGCAGGGGACTTGACCCAGAGACATTCAGCACCCCAACCTCGCCTTCTGGACAGTGGCCAAGATGCAGAGGTCTGTTCATCCTTCCAGGAAGCAGGGTCGAGGGGGCTCTGAGTTCAAGTCCCAGCTGCTTGACTTTGGGCCAGGGGCTGCCTGTCTGTGAACTGCCTCCCTTCAGGTCTAAAAAGGGCCCAGAACATCCTCTCCCGGATCATTGGAGGTGATGGGGCGGTGAATGTGGTTTAGAGGTCAGGGGCATGGGACCTTGGAGCCATATCACCTGGCTTCCAATCCTAGCCTCCTTCCCATTGTGTGACCGTGAGGGTGACAGAACCTCTGGCCTGTCAAGTGTTCTGGCCAAATCAAGGCAGGGCTTTCAAGGAGGTGGTCACTCTCCCCAAGGCCTCTCAGGGGATCCAGCGTGGGTGTGTGGACACTGAAAGTGAACGTAAGGGGCCCTTTGGGTCTCAGTTTCCCAGGCTTGAATGCTCCTGACCCCCAGGGGCCTCCCAACTCAGGGCTCCCTGGGACTCGGGTGCAGAGCACATAACCATTTCCAGGCGTTGGGCTATTTCCTACCTCTCAGCTCCTCTGCTGTTTGTCGAACGGGGACAATAAGTGCTACATAGCAACAGTGCCTGGCACAGCCTCCAGGGTGGGTGTTGAGGAATCCGATCTTCTAAACTGCCAGGGCTGTCAGGACCTCATAAAAACCTCTGCAGTTAAGCCTCAGTAACCGTTCCGTCAATTTTTAGATATTTACTGATACAGAATATTAAGATACACACGGCATGAATACCAGTCTCCAGTGGGGAGACTGAGGCTCAGAGTGGCCTGCGCAGCCCGCGCTCCTCTACACCCCGCAGTTCTGCTGGGGCTGCCTGTTCACCCCTCACTCACTCGTTCTTTCCTTGTCACCTCACCCTACCCCATGCCCCCGACTCAGCCTGCAGGATCCGTAAGACCGAGGCTTTCGCCGGGGCACAGACGCTCTGGGTGACCCAGGACTTGCCGTCCCTGAGCTGTAGCCTCCCGGCCTAGTGGTGGGGGTGGGGGGACTGGGCGCTGAAGATCCCTACTGGCTCAGAGACCCCACCCCCTCCTCCGCTCCCCGGGTCCCCAGCCGTCACTCGCTTGCACTTTCTACCAGGCTCCTTCCTGCGCGCCGCGGGCGGGGCGGGGGCAGAGTCCGCCCCCTCCCCTGGGGCTGCCCCGCCCCGCCCGTCGCTCCCCTCCCCTCCCTCGCTAGGCCTGGCTTGGCGGCCATGTGACTCTGTGGCCGGGCCTGGACGCGACGGGACGCGCTTGGACCGGCGTCGGGGGTCGCGGGCGCTGCCCGGGGCGGGGACAGCATGGAGCGGAGGTGGGTCTTCGTGCTGCTCGACATGCTCTGCGTGCTGGTCGGTAAGAGCCGCGGGAAGCCGGGATGGGGGGGGGGCCCTTCTCAGGTGTCCCAGGGGAGGACCCTCGGTGCACCTTCCCCGGCGTGCGCCCTTCTAGCCTCAGTTACCCCACCCGTGCCGGCTTCAGGAGTGGGTCATAAACGGCGCCCAAGTGGGCACCCCCGCCCGGGGTAGCAGGAAGTCGCCGCCAGGGCCGCGGGCGCCCCCACTCCTGCCGCGTCCCCCTTTCCCACCGCGCCCTACCAGGGCGGTGATTCACACGGGCGGCGGCCCGGTCAGGGCGGGCCGGGGCAGGGGCTGCGGTGCGGGTCCCCGCCGGGAGGACCTGCACACCCCGGGCCCAGGGTCGGCTTTCCGAGTGGGCTTGGGGAGAGCTGAGGCCTCGCCCGGGGCGCACAGCTGGTCGGTGGGATTTGAACCCGCGCAAGCAGGTAAACACCTAGAGAAAGTTGGGCCCCGGGCTGCGGGTGAACCGCGGGCTGCGGGCGGCACGACCAAACCTGTTGGGCTGCTTTTCGGGCCAGGTTGGAGGAGGGGGCAGCCCGAGGCCCCTCCCCTCCCCTCTCCCAGGGTCCCAGGAACAATGGCTGAGTGTTTGCTCTGGGGCTGTGAGGGCGATGGCCTCGGAATTCTAGCCCCGGCAGGGGGAGGGGCCCCTCCGGCAAAAATTCCCCCACCCCCCAATCTCGTTCTTGCCCTTCAGACCAGCGCCGAGGGGCCTGAGAGACCGAGGGATGGAGGGTTCAGTGCTGAGGGATGGTGGAGGCCAGGCGCTCCTCCCATGTCCCAGATGAGGCCCCTATTAGGATGGGCTAGGTGGTGGCAGGAAGGAGACCCCTGGGCACCATATTCTGAGCACTTATGTTTTTATTTATTTAAATATTTGTGTGGCATTTATCGTATGTTAGACTCTAAGCAACATGCAAATAACTGGACCTTTTCCACCAAACAGCCTGTGAGGGGTGAGCTGCTAATAATCCCGTTTCATCCCAGAGAGGTCACCTAGTAGGCAGAGCCGAGATTAAGTTGTATGTTGCTGCTGGCTAGCTGTGTGCCAGAAGTTGGTGGCTCAAGCAGATCACACTCCCTGTTCTAGAAGATTCAACAAAACAGCTCGGTTTTAAATGGTGACAAGGACCCTGAGGGATGATGTGAGGCCCTGAGCTCTCCTTCCCAGATCCCAGGAAAGCCCGCTGAGGTTGGGGTGCCTGTGTCTCCAGTGGAAGGGGCAGGGGACAGGAGTTGGGAGGCTGACCTCCCCTTCCAGGCATCCTGTGTGACTTGACATTCCAGCACCTTCTGGCCCTGACCCCCCCCCC